>PPHD01008770.1:0-7500 GCA_002909625.1 Bambusicola thoracicus | reverse complement strand
ACCACGTTCCATATAGCAGCTTACAAAAAGCCTTGCCTTAGCACTACCTGCAACGTTCCCCAGAAGTTAATAAGTTACGTCAATTGTTCAAGCATTTTTGAGATTATCTGCACGTCACAACCCAAAAAGCTGACTTTTGGGTAAATAACAAAACAAATAAAAATGGGCTTTTCAAATACCAGTTTTGGAAAAAATAAAAATTAAAAAAAAAAAAAATCCAGGTGGAAAGTCTGCTTAACTGCAGCAAAATTAAGCACGACGTGGGAAGCAAACTGCTAAATATCCTTCAGAACTTCATTCCTGTTCCTGTGATCAGGTCAAACAGAAATAAGATTATGCTCTAATAGCTGCACTCCCAACGTACGGCAGCAAGCAGATAGATTTTCTGCTGGGACTACATTTTATGACAATTTTGCAAACCTATTGCAAGAAATAGCCAGTTTTCAGACATCAGTTCTTTTGAGACATTTCTTTCTATATTCTCTTGTGCCAATTAAATAATGAATCCTTTCAACAGCAATTTATAAAATATTAAAAACTTAAGTTTCACTTTTACCTTAAAGTTATCATAAAAAACAAACTAATTTGCAAAAGAAGAAGGTCATAACTGCCTGAAAAGGAAACACAGCTTTTCTAAGACTTAAGAACTGGGGGAAAAAGGGCACAATTAAAGCCTTATACTAATAATATTAATAGACTTGCACTCTTTGTTCAACTCAAAACTAATACAAATGCAAATTTTCAGGAGAGAAGACTTATTCCATAAATTAGTTTCAACAGAGGATCTCTAAGACCTTGCACCTATTGGTCCTATATACCCTGAAGGAGCTAAAAGCCTTTGTGGAGAAATAAGATGATTTTCTATTTTAAAATTCTTTTTAGGCTCATTAAAGCAATGCAAGAAGATGTCTTACACAAACTATGAAGGAGGCAAGGAGTTCCTACTTTTCTACTATGGGATTTGCAAAGTCACACTTCAATAAACTTTTCTAAACAATACCTCACTTCACAAATTGAGTGAGTTCCTTCCCCAGCCCTGATTCTGCTTATGATACCAACATGATCATCAGTATTGTAGCACGTTAAAAAAAACCCTACCTTAAATTACCTGTCTCCACAATATACAAGTACGATAGAGTCCTGATATTCCCACTCTACAGACAGGAACGTGAATTGAGGGAAAACTTTACCACAAAACACCCTACTTGAAAAACTGTTTTCAAAGTATTCCCTCAATATTCTGATGCTTTGCTTTAACTCTCCTTCTGTTGTGTGCTAACTTTAGTATTTGATCAATTATTTCTCTGGTCTAGACACTAATCCTAAAAACATAATATGTAGATGCTCCCTGTATAGTTTTCTAGCTAGGGCATGCAATTGTGTTTCAGAGATTGCATTTATTGTAACAATAGGTCTTTCAGATAAGGATGTGTGAAAATATGTTAATAGTCACAAAATGATTATAAAATGTACTTAAGTAGACAAAATGAGTTTGTATTTCTACTTGCAAAATAAAATCTACTTAGTGACTCAGACTTCTGCAAACAGGTTCAGATCCCTGCACACAAAGCAGAGGGAATTACACATCACATCGTCAAGACAAAACACGACTACCAAGCCTGTCGGGAGTACTCCCATCCTAATTTTGAACGATTCAGTACTTCACACTTGTTTCCTTGCTGATATTTTGCAATATATCAAACATAATTACTTAAGAGGAAATTATTTATAGTAAATAGTTTAGAAAGACTATGCATCTGGGAAGAGACTATACAAGCATCTGCCCTTTCCAGAAAGGAGCAAGCATTAGTCTCCAAACCAAGCAACTGACTATTCGCCAAACAGTGATCTGTGTTGGTTCTTCTGTTTCTGAGAACCTAAAATTCTCCCCCCAAAAGGCTTTCCATTGCCATTTCCTACTGAAAACATCTGGATGAACTTCTAGTTCCAAAAAGTAGTCACAGTGGAGAATGGCACCCAAACAGGCACACACCCTTCATCAAGAGACACTGCTCCTCTGCATGAGTCTGCTTGATGAGAATCTGTTGTCCCTAGGGTCTTATCCTTACAAAGCCCTTTCAGTCTTCCATTAATTCCTACTGATACCCCGCAGCCCTTCACAGTGTGTAACACTCTTCAAAGTCCAAATAAAAGGGAAGTGCAACACGTCTCCCACAAAAAGTCCCATCTGTGTCACCAGCTCCTGAAGGCAGTCTCAAACGCGCGTGAACATCTAGCTAGAGATCAATTTCCTTCAGGTTCTAATTTACTTGCATACTAAACATGATGCTCAGCTGTTAATAAGCCCACCTGGTTGCTCAGTCACTGTTTCTGTACCTAAGACCCAGCAGCCACCCAGAGAGCCACCTCCGCACAGCATCTCCAGGTGGACACCTGGCAGACCTGGCAGGCCGCTGTGCTATGCAGCGCCTCCCCCACAGCACAGTGCCTGCACCACCATACAGGCACCAAGGAATGGCCACAGCACCCTGTGAGGGAGAGACAGAGGTATTGTATTTACTCTTGTATTTCACAGGTGAAGAAACAGACAGTTGAGGCGATCTGCTCCGGGCCACCCAAGGCGCCAGCAGGATGGCTAGGATTACTGTGATGCCATCAGCCACCCCCACACACACAGGTCTGATATTCCTTGCTGGCAAAGGGACCCTCTCTAGGGCCAGACACGTCAGTCTCCTGGAGAAGGTTCCTGCACTTAACAGCAAGGAAACCAAGGGGCTCTGCACTTTAAACCTGCCACAGCATAGCCTAAAGGCCACTACACTACTGACTGAATGTTGCATCTACCAGACTTAGAGAGAAACAATTCACTTTAAAAAACCTTTTTTTTTTTAAATTATTTTTTAGAAATAATGTATTTATTAAGTGAGACCCCAGAAAAACAACCACAGAGAAAGAGAGGCTTCAAAGTCTCCTCCTCTTACTACCCTGTAGTTTAAGCTTCTTAGAGCCTTTTAAGACGGATTGAACTAGAGGCTGTTGTCCAACTTTGTCACATCCAATAACCTCAGCAAAGCCTGACATGGCTTTCAGGTGAACCCTAATAGTTCCTATTTACATGTCTTAGTTAAACCGTCCGGAAAGATAGCTCAGCACTACAGACAAGTCAGGATCTTGAGGACTGATTTCCAGGACTGCCAAAAGGAAAAGAACTTTCAATTCTAAATCAGTATATGTGGCTTTCTTCTGCACAGCGGCCTTTGAACCTTTACAGGCAACACAATTTCTTCCCATTTAGATAATTCTTTTCCAGCCACCTTATTAGCTGAAAGGCCTGGACTGGCATCTCTTACCCCATGATTAGCTGGGTTTAGGAAGCAGCTCTCTGCTTTCTACATATACACACTGATATAGGAAAAATAATTGGAGAACACATCTCCTACTGTTGAAACGAAGTCCACTGGAGCCAGATTTTATAAGACATGACAACATACTAACGCCAAACTGACAAATTCTCATCTGTGCATCTTGGCTTTAATGGGTTAATTAGCTTGGCTGGATACAAATTTTAATTATCTGAGTTTGACATTAATGTCCTTGGAGTGTTGTCTGTAAGGATTTGGGGAATCATAGACATTATTTTAGTTACTTCTGGAAACCGTGTGTTACACTGGGATTTAAGCAGTAAGAAGAGACAAGAATAGTGAGAATAGGTTGATCTATTTTGAAACATCAGACTTTGTGAAACAGGACAAACCAAGACAAAGCTGAAGCCTGGTCTGCCTTGCTAGGTTCAGTCGGACTTTGGGTGAGCTCTGTGGATATAAGACGACGACTAAAAGGGTTACAAAAAATTCTCCTCTGAGGACAGGTGGCAGGACAGAATTTTAGACTGAGTATATCACAGAATTCTGTATGTAATTAAGATTTAGAGGTAGGATCTCTTCACTGTCCAACATATTTTCTCAGGAAGAAGGCAGACCTTACCAACCATGACGTTAAGCGCAGAAGGCTCATACAAGCCAGGAACAGGCACCTACGTTGGCAGCAGCAACCAGCAATGAGAGCCAGCCACCTAAGGCAGGAACCTACCTAGCTTGCAGGGCTGCCACCACCTCATATCCCATGCAGAGAGGAAGGCACATGGGAAAAACACAGAACAGTGCTGTACACGCACAATCTTTCACCAGCAATTTCTAGCACAACTGACCCCTGAACAAAAAAATAGCTATCATACAGCCTCGTAATGGAGAGCAGTAATATCATTGAGGATAGAGGTAAAGTATCGTGCAATCTAAAGCTTGTATCCACTTCTGAATCCTTCGGAGATGGCAGGTATTTCCTCACGAAAGTACAGCACTACAGTACAATTACAAGTGCTATTAACAGGTTGAGTTATAGCATGCCATTCTGAGTGCTTTACTTATTTTCTTGCTTTTCAGGGTCTGTGCAAGTGGATTAACAGTATTTTGACAAATACGTAATAATCTGCAACAAAATATTTTTAAGGCAATAATTATCCAAACTGCAAGTTACTTGAAACAAACTAGATCTGCAGTCCTGCATAAAGAGCTATTTACTAAGAGCTTTTCAGAACACCTTTCTACATTATTCTATTTGTTCCTGTTCATTCTTCCAGAGAAGCATTTGTTTTAAGATTCAAAAGAGAATCCTGATTGCTTTTTGTGCATGTGGATTTAAGCTGTCTTTGTGCAACAACATAAATAACTTTTTTCTTTATAATGGCAACTGCACTAGCTCTTTCAAATGCAGAATTCTGCAATATGACCCTTGGTGTAGTATCTTTGCACCCTTTAAAGAGAACCTTTGTTCCCTTCACTGCGTTCTCTTGATATCAAAAACGAAGTCATTCTCAATTTCTTCTTCAAAAACGTGTATGGCTAATTTGACTTTAGGAGTACTAAATAAATGCCACGCATTTCTCTTTCAGGTTCACAGTCCTACTTAACCAGTAGCACTGTATGTATCCGATTAAATTCTCACTAAATGTAGGAGTGTGGCATTCAGACAAGCTCCTCTGCTGCCCAGTAAGAATTACCAAGGCAATACTTAACCAACAGAGAGGACTCTGTTCTCCTTATTTTCTTCAACTGTGTTCTGGTTAAAATACCACGACCAGGTCCTGTGAGAAACCAAACACCTCGGGGAAGAGCAGAGCAAATTTAGAGCACTTAGCGCTTCACAGCTTCGGCTCCTACCTCAGTGAGGGTACTTCAGGAACTCATGGAGGTTACCAAAGATTGAAAAAAAAAAGCAATAATCTCAAAAAATAGTTTAAAAAAAAAAACAAAAAAGGCCAAGCACGTTCAAAGGTACCGTGCAAAATGATTCTACAGTATATAGATAAAACAGGAGAAAACATTATTTTAAATGAAGAAAAGCAACAGCTAGATTTCTTTGTAACAATACCTGCTCCTTTTGTTCTTTTCCCCAAAAAGTGAGTAGGTAAGCGTGTGCTACATTCTTTAAAATACAAAGCAAATTGTTCTGAAACATTAAATCCTCTAAGGGTCTCACATATTCAGATGGAAAATGGAAAGCCTTCCTATCATATATTTTGGAGACAAACTCCTTTTTTTCTGGAAATGCTGATAAGGAACAAATTCAGCCTGGTCTCATCTGCCTGGATCATCTTATTTATTATAAACAATGGTATCTTTTAAACTCTGTATACTCTGCTCTCGGTCAATTTTGATTGACACAAATATTTGTATTAAAGGTTACATACTGCAATTTACAATTGGGTACTATCACAATACTGTATGTTAATGTAATCAGTATTTTCATTTCATGAATTCATTTGCAGCGTGACACTGCAAGGGTATTCTTACGTGTACCGAAGACAATTGCTAAATAGTTCAACAATTCTCCTGTAAGAGGGCTTTTTTTGTTTTTATCTGACACATTTTCAGCATGATAAAACCACTCCTAGCTCTGTGCGTGTGTTTTAACTCCCCACCTTTTAAAGTGCTTAGACACTTGGAATACCTAGCATGCTGAATTAATCCACAAATATTTACAAGAAAAATCTATCTCATTTCTTTCTATAGTAATTACCACAGGGACCATTGTAATGAAAAATTCCCCATCTTAAAGAATTAATGCGATTACTGATATAGGGAAAAAAAGTAATTTATGCCATCACAAACACGTAAAAGATATAATCCCATATTCACAAAAAGAGTCTTTATTCCCTCTTTGAATTCTGAGACAATACAGTCTTGCCTTGAGGAGAACAGAAATATTATGAAGTACCTTAAGCAAGATAATTTTAAGAGAAAAAACTACAATTGCATTATTGTTGTGCTAAACTGTGACATACTTAAAAAGCTAATTTCTTTTATTATGATGGAATTTGGTGTGTGTATCCTTTAATCTACTTCACTGCTTCCTCACATTTTACACACAAACATACGTGTAAAGTGTTTCCCATTACTACCTGGTGTAATAAGCTGCAACAAATTTAAAACAATTAAAAACACACTTGACGATTTCATAACGTGCACCAGGCTTTTTTAACAGTTTTGGAACTAACTGAACATCCAGAGATGTCATCAAAATGAGCAAAAAAAGTGAGATTTACTGCAACTCCGATATTATTCAGGGAGACGTGATCAATATTTTATGAAAAAGTAACACTTGACATGAGTGACTGTCCCAAATTTTACCCAATACATTTCAACCAATCACAATGCTGAACAGCTTGCATCTAAATCAAAAGCTAAGCAACAAAAATGTATCCCCAAAATAGGGCTTTCTACAGCTGTATCAGTTAAAGTGCACTCACTTTCAAAATTCAGTACAGTCACCCTCCAATTTTTCCTTTCAATCAAATAGATTTTAACCAAGAAATTAATCTGCTGTGCCTGGGCATTTCACTCTTCCACAGAAGCAAACATTTGTTCCACTCATTCTCCTTTAAAAAGCAAATTAAAGGAAACTATGACAAAAAGGATGACCTAATTAGCACTATTTAAAGCTTTTATATATAGTACGCTCTTATTGCTGCCCCTGACTTAGAAGGCTTTTTTCATCCTCAGCCCTATCATTTGATCTATATGCCTCACTCTGTTACTGCTTAAACATGCAAACTCACATCGGCTATTTTACCTAACGTATACCCAAGGAGTCCAATGGTAAAGAAGCTTTTCTGCAAACTCTGCCTAAATCAACTGTTAGGCCAGGACTGGCCTCCACCAGGCCCACTGCTGGTTACGGGCGGCCTTCTGTGGGTAGACCATGCAAAAATCAGTCCAGGACAGCAAAGTAAAAGCCCAGGGCCAGCAAGAGGCTGAGGTGTTAGCCACAGGGATCTCTTAACCCTGCCTTACAGCTCTGCTATTAAAACAGGCCGAACACAGGCTCCCTACTCTTCCCCTCCATGTAAGGATGCCACCAAATGGTCATCACCCTGTAAGCTGCAAAGTGCCAGTGAAAGCAGAAGTGATAGCTTTCAGAATAACCACAGTCCACAAGAGACTTTAAGCACTTCTGAAGCACCAGTCTCTCACATTCGTGCCA
>PPHD01008769.1:0-15307 GCA_002909625.1 Bambusicola thoracicus | reverse complement strand
TTGTTTGTTTGGGTTTTGCAGGCAGATGGGGGTGGGCGGGGGCTGCAGTTTGGGTTTGTGCAGTGTTTGGATGGGGTCCTGTGCAGGGTTGGGATGGAGCTCGTCAGCTCGGGTGCTAATTAAAGCACATCGTGTTCCAGGCTTGCAGTCGCCCGTGGGAAAACGTCTCCCCAAGAGCGGCGCTGAGGCTCTCCTCCTGCCAGTGGAGTTTGGCTCCTTCTATTTTTCATATTTAATAATGCAGAACCGTGGCACTTTTTATTATTATTATTATTATTGTTTATTTATTTTGTCTTCTCTCAAAAAGGAGGGATGGAACCAAAGAAGCTCAGCCACAAGAGCTAGATAATGAGTGCAGGTCTGGGCTGATAATTTGTTTGTCTAACACGAAAAGTGTATTTGCTGCTGAAACCGAAGGCAGCGAACGCCCCAGACTCCATCTCGATGGGCAGCACGTCACGCAACATCTCTCGCACATTTGCAGCCCTGGGAACCTGTGCCACAAAGCTGCGTGCGCTTCCTTCCTTCCCTTGGTGCACAGTGTAACCGTGTGCAAGGCCCTGCAGGATTAGGGCTTGTGCAGCACAAGACTTGCGGGCAGGTGCCTGGATGCTGGGCTGACATTTTGGTCCTGCTACACTGTTTTGGATGGTGACTGTTGCTGTCTTGAGAGATGATTACAGATGCCCCAAGCCGCTGTATTTTTCTCCCCTCTCCTGTTTCATGTCTCTAAATCAAAATAATTAAGCAGATGCATGCTCTGGGGCTGGAATGGGATGCTCCTACGGGAGAGCTGTGCGTCCGAGCAAGCTTTGTGTCACCCCTGGCTGCCAGGGCTGGGAAACAGATGCCCCCCTCCCTTGTTCATTGCTTGTGCTTAAAGCAAGCGCAGAGCTGCACCTGCTAACCTGACAGACTGTCTCTTCTGCTTTGTTGAAGAAACTCCCAGATCCGAGCGACGGGGTTCAGCCGATCGTGGGCAACCAGAAGGATCCCGGTGACTTTGATGATAAATTGGGGACGCCCCCAGGACTCAGGACCGGTGGAGAGGTGAGAATTGGGCTGAAGTGCTCATGTACCTGCCTTGCCCTCAATTCACGTGCTCTGAGCGTCGGAGCTGATGCCCTTTCTGTTCACCCTACCTGCACAGAGGATGCAGCATCTCTCTCGTGCCCAGCTCTGTCCCACTGATGCTGTAGGGCTGCGTCCCCTTAGGAAAACACTGTGGCCACCAGCAGTGGTCAAAAGGTTGTCGGATTTTCTATTCATGCCTTATGTAGGGTTGTGATAATCTAGCATCATTTTTGGAGAGGTCTGGGGTCATTTCCTAAGCCACAGGGACTCTGTTGGAGCAAAGACAGAATGGTGATGGTACCACCTTGTTTGGGGACATGGGCCGTGCTGAGAGTTGCTAGAGGGTGGGAAAGCCAATGCTTGCTGCTGCTGGGCTTGAGAAATGAAAGTGATGAATTAAATTTTTAACGGGTCCCTAACTGCCAAGCAAAGACATCCTAAGTGAGAACTGTCACCGTTTGACTAGCACAGACTCCCACTTAGCAAAAATCGCGTGGTTTTAATTGAGCTGATCTTGGAAAAGCAACCACTTGCACCAAAGAGGTGAAACTTCACCAAGACATCAAGTGTGAGGAGTTCTCACTGCTTGCTTCTACTGCCCTCCTCCATGCAGCCCATTTCCCAGGGATGTTTTGCAGCCTCTTTCAATCTGCATCAGCCAGATCGTTGTCCCCTGAGCCCCAGGCAAGGACAGAAATGCTCCCTGCAAGTGCATGTGAGCACTGGATGTAGCTCAAGGTGAGAAACCACAGGGGTGGGCAGCACCTGGCAGAGCACATTGGTCTGCAGCAGCAAAACTGCCATCAGCACTGCCTGGGGGTGGCATCTGTGGGATGGTGTGGAGTGGGGACCCCTTCCCATCCCTCCTCATCCTCCACCCAGCAACAGTTCTCCTTTTGGCTCTGCAAATAGAGAGCAGCACAAGGAGGGTGCGTCGCTAATAATACCAATTACTGTTACATGCTGGCTACAAGGTACGCTGGCAGTAATGGGATCCGGGGGGATGAAATGAAAGCGATATAATATGGTGAGATAAATTAGCATTGTAAAATTAGCCATGGGTCTAGTCGGGGATCTGACAAATGTGTTGCAGCTTCGTTACAAGCTCTGAGCTCTGCCGAATTGGATTTAGTGGCCCAGAGCAAAGCAGACGGGAGCAAGGGAAAAGAGAGTTTATTAGGGGTCTCCGTACACACATGCTAATGGTTAACGCTGCTTGTTGCTTCCTTGACTTTGCTGAATGATACGTCCCCTGGCGCCTGCTCGTACGCTGCAGTGCAGGAGTAAAAGCCCAACCCTGCTGATGTGCTGCTGAGCAGCTCAAGCCTAGCAGAGGAGTGGGAAGCGGATGGAGGGGCGCGGGTTTGGGGTCAGGTGGGATGTGGGGAAGGTGTTTGTGTTTTAGCACGTGTTTCGGGCTGGAGGAAGGGCTGGAGGCCCAACTCCCATGGCCCAGGCTGGGCTCTAGGGCAGCTCGAGTTGGCATCCCACAGCTCCCCCCCTTTGTCAAGGATACACCACCAACTTCAGGGGTCCAGGTGTACATATTATCCTTCTTTCTCTGAAAGGAAAGGCTGTTTGTGCCTCAGGAACGGCTGTGGCCAGATCCAGTGGGACCTGCTGCCTGGAGGCTCGTTAGGCAGCAGCGGAGGCAAGCGGTCCCGCTGTGAGCAGCACATGGATTTGTGAATGCAGACTAATTGCATGTTTAATGGCTGATGCATTACACAGGATCTAGGGAGGGGCAGGCATGATTTAGGTCTGCTTTAATAAGGCACGTCGTGTGGCTCATTTAATAATAATAAAAGCAAGGGAGAAAAGCACAGAATATGTTGTAGAGCTCTGTGGTGGAGCTGAAGGGTTTGCAAGGAGGTCCGTGCTAAGGCTGCTGCAAGCTGTGCCACCGTGTTGCTAGAGGAGTGGTGGGTACGTGGCAGACATGTACATAGAAGGGATGATTTCCTGGGGACAGCAGAGGGCAAGCCATTTCCCCGTGCTGTTCTGGAGATCAGTGCACTGTGAGCATATACTTGTTGCATTATGTACATGATGTGACGTTGCCAGGAGGGTCCCCTGGACAGCAGCATTGGCTGGAGCAATGGTCGCCATGGGGCCATCTCAGCAACACCCAGACCTAGGAGCATCCCAAGAAACCCAGGTGGGTTTGTGTGCTCAGCCCAGGTTGGTGGGGACCCAGGGAGCACAGGTCAGTGGGAGATCAGTGTTCTGGTGCAGCTGCCCGCGTCTATGTGGCTGCAGAGCAAGCAGTGCATAAGGTGCAGCTGTGATGCATGTAAGGTGCGTCAGACCCCAACCAGCTCCAGATACAGCCAAAGGGTTAGTGAAAGCAGATCCTCTGGCCCCATCTTCGCTGCTGGAGAAGCAATGCAGGACCACAGCAGGGAGCAGCAAGAAGGCGAGCCCGCGGTGCGGTGCTGCTAGAAGCATAAATAGAAGTGCAGCTTCTCAGGCTCTTGTGCAGCAATGATATATCTTGTTTCTATTGACTTTTTTTTAAACCTCTAAAATACATTGTAGATTGATCTACAAATCTGCAAAAAGCACCTGTGTTTTTTTTTTTTTTTTTTAAAGTCTAAAGCAATTTTCTGCCTGCTCCTTGTGGTTGGCTCCGAACAGACACATGTTCTCTTGTCCTCTTTGAGGCTGGCGTGCTGCCACGATAGTAGGAAGTTTAGTAATACTTGAGCTGGATCGATGCAAGCCCATTATCTGTGCTGCCTGGGACTTGGAAGAGACGGGGAAAAAAAAATGCTCTCCCCAAACGCATCAAAGCCCTGCGATAAGGACAGGCGGCTGAGCACTATTTATAGATGGACAGATGTCTTGCCAGAGCTCTGGTGCTGTCACTTGTTTATGCGGTTTTTGAGCATTTAGCAGTGTTTATGAGGGTCTGAAGGGAAATCTGTCCTACCTTCTGTCTGAGATGGATCCCTCCAGGCACAGCCGGCGATGGTGGCTAATTTGCTCGAGGGCTTTGTCCTTGTTCTGAAGGAGGGACCTGCCTTTCAGATGGCAAGAACAGCATGGTTGAGAAACCCCCGAGGTGCTCTGTGGCCAAAAATAAGGTGTGACCAGTGATCTCATCTCCTTGCGTTGCTGCAGACCCACATGGACCGTGGAGGTCTGTAGTTCAGAGCAGAACTGTCAGCGGCGCTGTGTCAGGTCAAGCGCGGCTAGGAGTCTTCGCAGCTTGAGGGTCTCCATCCTCTGCCTCCTGGGATTCTGGCTCAGGAAGGAGGTTTTTCCTACCAGTTGGTTTGTTATACCTGTGGCCAGTGCCGTTTTCTTTCTTGTAAAAGTCTTCATCCCTCATGAAGGAACACACGGAGCACTTGAATTGGTACAAGCCTTTCAGCCTCGATGTCAGGAGTGGTTCCTGAGCCCAGGTTAGGTCTTGCAGTGCACGTCCGTGTGCATGCTCAGTGAGCACGAGTGTCTGGGCCACTCCTCCAGCTGGCCCTCAGGACAGGCAGAAGTTTCTGCTTGCATCCAGTGGGAGCCCTTTCTTTCAGCTACACTGCGCTGCCTCTCGTCCTCTTGCCACGCATTGCTGCAGAGAGCCCACCTCAGTCTTCTCCATAGCTCCCCCATCCATCTCGGTGACCTCTGCTGGATTTTCTCTAGTTAACAGCTTGTTGCTGGGGCTCCCAAGACCAGCTATGGTGGTGGGCTGCAGTTTTTGCAGCAAATTCTTCAGTGGCCTGGGGCTGCAGGAGGGAAGGAGGTGCCTGCAGGCAGTTTTAGGGTCCCAAACCTGACCGTGTATTTTAACACATCCTCTTGATCAGCTACAGGATGCCTCGTTCCTGAGCTGGGGAGCAGGGAGATTTCTGCCCCCCCCGTCATCTGTTCACTTACACAGTTTTTGCAGAGTGCAGTGAGCATCCCTTTCTCTCCGCTCAGCTTCAGCCTGTCTCCAGGGTGCCACTTTGCTCTGGCCATATATTCCCCTGACTAGTGGGCAAGCCAGGAAGCGGATACCTTTGTAACAAAACCACATATGGGCTTTCAACTGGTGATGACACTTTCTCAAGCTATCTGTCTAGTGAATGTGCATTCCCCAGCTTGTTTGTATTCACAGGCATGATACTTAGCTGCGCAGGTGGGCCATAGATGTCCAGAAAGATGTCAGTATCAGGAGGAGGCTTTAATGCAAGCCTTTCTGATATTCTGTGTGATGGGTGGCAGGTGAGATCCTAATGTACTAAAGGCCGTGGGAGGGGGATGGCTTGCAGGGTGAGGCACAGGAGATGTAGCTCAGCCAAGAGGCAGCAGGAGTGCTGGGGATGGCTTTTTACTGCTGAGCTACAGCATGACCGCGACAATCATTCAGTAAATGAGGGCTCTAATGGAGCCAAGCAGTGTTTTCCAATTAAAAGAAACAACCGTCAGTAACAGGGACAGCACTCCCTCTGAAATACTATATGCTCACTAGGTTGCATCACAGCTGCTGCGGGTCTCGGCTCCAGAAGAACTGCAACGATAGATGCCCGATGCTCTGCCCCGTAGGGCAGATGTGGGGTGCATCTGTGTTGGGAACTGCCCTGTGAGCCGAGGCTGTGTGCAAGGCAGGCACCTGCTGCATTACCCTCTGTCCTTCCCAGTGGGGAAGGGGTGCCAGCAGGGACCTCCTCTCTTTCTAACAGCAGGATGGTTCCGGGCAGCTGGGACACCACGCTGCTCCAGGGCAATTAGCAGCACACGCTGGGCTTGGTGTTACAGCCTCTAACAAGTTCGGCTCAGCGCTGCCCTTCACTGAGATCATATTGCTGGCTCTTTTTCTTCCCCTTGCCCTAAATCGTAGCGCTTACATAAAAAAGGAGGGGCACGCACGTGGGGCCTGCACAATTTATGGATCAGAGATTTATATGCCGCTGGGATGCTGTATTTTTTCCCCACCGTGACACTTTATTGCCACAAATTACCAAACAGGCAAGGTTACACAAGTGACAGCAGGCAGGGCTGTAAAGGACAGGAACAAACGGCAGCGGGAGAAGTACTCAGAGGAGAGGGGGAGGTCGGGCACGAGGCAGAAATAAAGCGAGGCGGGAGGCAAGCGTGCGTCAGATATCTGCCCGCGCTGCAGCGAGCTGTGTGGGTGAGGGCTGGGGAACTGGCGTGCCACCTCGCACACGTGTGCCCACGCTGACAGTGCCGTGTGGCTGGGGAGCAGCTGGTGGTTGGGCACATGTCAGGGTTTGCAGGCTGTGAGCCCGCCCCGTGCCCCAGAGATGGGATGCGCGTCTGCAGGCTGCCTTTTTGGGGCGTGAACTGCGGGGTTTCAGCTGCAGGGGGATATTTATTCTGCGTGCTGGGTTGCTTGGTGGTACCTTGAGGGTAAAGCATCCTTAGAAAGTGAGACTTCATCTCCCTTTGAAGCATCGTCCATCCCAAGCAGTGCTCAGTCTGCAGTAGCTGTGGTGGGGTGTCCCTGCTCCTGACTTCTCACCAGCAGTCAGCCAAAATGTGTTGCGTTATACGGAGCAAACACACCTGGATTCTGCATGGTGGGCAGCAGACCTTGCTTTGACAAACCTAAGGCAGTTATCTTCTCTGAAGCATCATCAGCGCTGCAGTCCAGACCCTCCAGGCAAACCCAGGCAGTGCAGGGGCTCCCACGTTAAAGTTGTTTGCAGTCAGTCTTCTCTGCTTGCTTTCTGGCTCTCGACATCTGTGCTGCAGGGACAGTTGGGCTGCCTTCTGGCTTGGCTTGGGTGTCTGCCCCGGATTTGGAGACTGAAGGCTGCGGGTGCTGATTTTCTGTGTCAGTGGTGGAGGGAAGGAGGTGCTCCTGGGAGATGCTCTACTGGAGGAATGAGCGCTGAGTTTGCTAGCTTCGCGATTGCAGCATGGGGAACGTCCCAGACGTGCCCTTAGGTGGGTCAGGAAGGGCACTTCTGTCCATCTTAGCACGTCTAAGTGGTGCTTGGGGAGAATGGGTTGTGAGCATTGTCCCCTGGCAGAGGAGGTGTCAGCCCTGCTGAGTGCCTGTTGCAACCCCTCTGCGATGTGCTCCGGTTGAGCAACTCTGTCTGCGCCCGGTCGCCCAAGTTAGATCAGCTTAACTTCAAACAAATGTAAGAGCTGAAAGGCGTGGGAGCAGCGAGGTATTAAGGCTGCTTTTGAGCTGGGGATGCTTCTCAGAGCTGCCAGGAAGCTGTCACTCCATTGTTATTGCAACAAAACGCTACCGGAGGAGGCGAGAGGTGCAGAGACAGAACTGCTTGTAATGCACAGAAATGTGCACCGCGGCCTTGGGAGATTCTGTGGCAGCCCAGTAGGGAGCAAACATGGGTGCAAAGCAGCAGTCACCTGGCCCTGGAACCACCATGGGCAGTGGGGCAATTAGATGCGCGTGTTCGTCTGCTAGTCAAAAAGAAATAGTAATAATTTCCCTTGAATCCCATTGCCATAAGCCAGGTATTTAATCTTGCTTGAAGGGAGCATCTCTAACGTACACAGGGCATCGCAAACAATGGTAAGCAATCAATAGGCTAAGTCCTGAGGTCTCTTACCCAGACTTTGCCGGGGTAAAGGTTGACAAAGTGCTGAGTAGTTACTCGAGGCTTCAGCCCCGTGCTGAGAGCAGGAGAAGTGATTGACAGATTTATTGATGATACGCTTCTCTATGAATCCCGTCTGACTGTTGCTCACAAATGCTCATTTGAGCATAAATCCTGCTTGGGCGGCGTAGCAGATAGCTGCTCCTTAAGCAGAGCCGGGCAGGAGGGTTTCAGATGAATCACATATTTGGTGAAAAAGAGCGTCGGATTAACAGGAATAGCTTGTGTTTCTGTGTTGTGTTTGGCAAATAGCCTCAGCTGAAGAAAGTGAAAGCCCACTTGTGAGAAAGATCAAGCGCCGGGCTTTGACACGATGTTTAGATCTCATTTCAAATCGGTTTTAGGTTTTCTTCCAAAATCAAAAAGCCAGACAAGCTTCAGAAGATCCCTCTGAAACCCTTTCATTCCTCGCCCTCTGCTTCTGCAGCAGCGCGGGGAAACGTGGCACTGCTCGCACGGCTCGCTGTCAGCCCCGACTTCATCTGTTTTCCGCTCACCCCGCGGTGTGAGGGCTGTGTTTGGTGCAGGCTGAGCCATCTTGGGATGCTACGGGGAGCTTCGTACTCCCTCCAGAAAAAAACAAGCCACCTCCATGCCATGTTCTCCTCTTGTTGCATTGGCGTTTCTTTGTTTCGCGCCTGGCTGCGGCTCGCTACCTCCGCCACAGCACCTGCCTGCACCCGCGATAGGTGCCGTAGGAAATCGCTCAGACAGATTTGTGCATGTGTGCATGCCTCTCTAAGTATTTCCCATTAATTAATGGAGGCTGGAGTCTGTCATCTGTAACGAGCGCTCACTGGCGGGTGATGAATGGCTTGTATGACAAGATGGCAATGAGAGCTGGGTGAGCCGCTGCTGCTGGCGCTGGGTTTGGGAGAACAGCGGTCGTCGGTACCTGGGTGAAAAAAGGGGTGGAAAACAGCCACATTTCCGCATGGGTGAGGAGGAGGGAGGGACTTGCACCGTGGTGGCCACCCCAGTCCCATGGAGTTGTTGTCTGGAGCTCTGTTTGCCAAGCAGAGACCTTGTGCTCTGCTCCTAACCTCTGATGTGCTGTGTTTTGCTGCTGCCCCATCCCCAGAGAAGGGTCCATGTACCCCCGTTTGGTTTTTTGTGCTCCAGCAGTGCCTTCCTGCAAGCTGTTCTCAGAAGCCAGAGCACATCACAGTGATGCCAGTATCAAGTGTGCCCAGTATGCCTTACCTGCTGGCACATCCGTGCAGGACGGATGCTTGAGGGTGTTTTGGGTTCATTGTTGAAGCGTGGTTTGAGTCTGGTCCTTATGAATGTGCTGGTGTGAGGAGTTGGGTTTGATGGATCTGAGTTCCCAGTGCTTGCAGCCTGTTTGGTGTTAGCCATATGCGTCCTCTACTGAGCCCAAAGTTTGTAAGTTAGAACGCTGTCCTCTGCTGCACACAGATCCAAGGGAAACAGCACTGCCCCCAAAGTCTGCAGCCTTCAGGGCAGGCATGGACTGAGAGGTACCAAATCTTTCTCCACCCCCAGTGGGAATAATCCCTGCAGCATCACTCTGGGCACCCCAAGAAAGCTCTTTACTGGTGATCCATTTGTGTTTAAGCTGGTTGTGGCTGCTTGCTGGGGTTCCAGCAGCAGAGGCAGGGTCGCTGCTTGGAGGAACGGTGTGGGTGCTGCGCACATCCTGCGTAGTGACCCCTGCCCCATCACTCCAGTGAGGTTGCAGGGGGAGCAGCCCGCCTTTGCTGGGGAACTGAATTATCTGCTTCCCCAAGTGGGGAAAATAATAATAATAATAATAAAAAAAGTGCCTTCCACTAGGTCATGAGCCATTACCTCGAGGGGCCCTTCATCAGCTGATGAATTCTACTTAATAAAATAAATACTGAGAGAAAATGTAATTGGATTTCATTTATTACCCAGTTCCGCCTAGCAGCCCCAGATTATACAAAAGCAATTAGAGAAAGCTCTCCATTAATAGCTATCTTCAAGCCGCCCAATGGGCTCATTCCATCAAACCTTCTGGCTCGTGTAATTTCCTTTCTTGGAGCTGGCTCCTGGCTGGGGGAGGGATGTGGGGTGCCCAGCGCCATTGCCAGCAGCCTGTAAACAACAGCAGCTCTGTTTCCATCACCCTCGTGTATGCCTAGGTCTGCAAAAGGGTCTCCTGATCTGGGGAGGGAAGCCAGAGCACCTGGGTGGTTTGGCTGAGGGTTGGGCTTGGTTGTGCTTTCTCTGTGCTGGGAGCATCCCGTAGCCGTGCGGTCAATCCGTCTGGCTTGGCAGCAGGAATGTGGAGCCCCGTAGGGGAATTTGATGTAATCCTGTCCCCATGAGGATACAGCTGCTTCTCTCCAGTGCTGATTTTCTCCCTAATGCTGACAGTTTGCACAGCAGCTCCTGTCAGACAGACGGTGGGATGCAGGGGAACGTTCCTGCTTCCATGCGTTCCGCTGGGATCAGGAGGACCAAAGACAACATGCAGGTTAACCTGTAGCAGAGGCTCAGTCCAACATCTCAGCTCCTGATCACTTAACAAGGCTGGATGAGAAAAAACAGTGACAGTGGAGTTGGCTTGCAGATGCTGGTTGATCTCAGTGCTCGGTAGCTGACGAGTGCTCCAGCCTGGAGTGGAGTGGGAAAGATGTATTTGTTGTGCACGCATCAGCAGGTGGATGCTGCATGGCAGGAGGTGAGGGATGTGCTGGTAGGGCACGAAGCCATGTGTCACGGGGAGAAGTGACAAATGCTTGGCACAGATATGCGTGCTGCTGTGCGGGCAGTTTTTACCCACAACACAGCCTGAGGTGCTGCCGATGGAGGAGATGAGGCTTGGCCGCTTGTTTTCTTTATTGGCTTGGGGCTGTGGGAATGGCCCCTGACAAAGCCAGCAGCACTGTCTTTGCCTTCTCAGGGCTGAGGGAGATCAAGGGCTCAGCTCAGCCTTGCTTGCGCCACTGGATTGTTTTGCATTATGTGGTACGAACAGAGACAGGCTCCTGATGATGATGATGAAGACCACCTTACTCTTCCTCTGCTCATCTGTGCCCATTTAGCAGCCTTGGAGAGCGGTTGTCCTGCCGTGCTGCCTTGTATTGAGTAAGGAGTGCTGTCACTGATGCACCCGTGGGCAGTGCCTGTCAAATGAAGGATATCTGTTCAGGAGAGAAGAGAGTGGGGTGTTGGACGCCACGAGAGAGGGAATGTAGTTGGGACATATCAATGCAGAGGGAGGGGATTGGTTTTGGCCATTGAGGTGGCTGACAACTTGGGATATCTGTTCTTGGAGGGGGAAAGGGTTGGGGCATGAGGGTGTGAGTCTGCTCATCTGAGCCGAACTGAGAGGAGGGCTGAGGTGTGGAGGAGGCAGGGGAGACCTTCCCACTGGGAAATGAGGGAGGTGGAAAGATCAAAGAGCAGCTGTTGGTCTGGAAATGCAGGGACCCAGCTGGAAGCGTTTCACAGGGATGGCACTCTTATTACAGCCGCTCGGCTGCTTTGCCTCTGCAAACACAGTGATTGCTGAAAGTTGGGATGCTTTTCTGACTTCATGGGTAGCCATTCCCTCTGGCCTGGGAATGACTCTGGACTCAGCTCTGTGATGGCAGGAAGGGCTGTGAAAGAGACAAATCCACCCTCCGGAGAAGAAGGGACCTTCTCAGAGCTGTTTTTTCAAGCCATACAAATGCAGTGACCATGCAAAACCTTCCTTTTCATCTCGCTGTTTATTTTTTCACAGGGCTTTTATTTATACCCTCTTAACATCCGTGCCGTTAAAGCAGCCTTATTAGGATGCTGCCCTTCACCAAGGAACTCTGCTCTCGAAAAAGAGCATTAAAGATTCAACAAATAGCTGAGAATTGGGATTGATCCTAACCTCCCATAAATGGGAGTACCTTCCCCCATTAATCAGCCTTGGTTTTCACTTACAGGATGATGGCCTCAGTGCTACACTTCTTCAGGACTAAAAGCACGTTAAATATTTATCACAGCTGAGTATTCACTTCCCCCTCTATTGCCAACTGTGCTCCACCGCATAAGCCTGCGTCGGCTTGACAGGTTGTGTAGCGAGGTGGCATGCCATTAGGAAACCTCTTGTGCCAGCATGCTCCAGTCATTTGCTGCGCTAAGCACGGAGAAATGGTGGCATCTCTCATCTTGAAGCATGGTCAGCATGGGACTGTATTATAAAGTCTCGCTGCCTGCATTTGCACTAGTAAATTTAACATGCCCAGGTCCGCTCTTTAGCAGAGGCTGATGGTGATGCGTGCTCAGCATCCGTGCTCCTCTGCTGCCCTTTAGCCTCCAAAATGGGATGATCACCTCCACACTGCTCAGCGGGAGCAGCCCAGTGTCTCTGCTGAGGCTTTGCCCCACACCAGCATTAGTGGCGTTCACACCGCCATTCAGAGCATGGCATTGCATTGCAGTGCTGGGAAATGCTCCCTCGCTTACGGCTGCGCACATGGCTCCGGTGCTGTCCTGCTGCTCTGAAGGAAGCCGTCAGCACTCTGCACTTTGCTGGCACGCTGGGAGGAAGCTTTTAGTGCCTTACGAGGCTTGAAATGCCGGCAGGGTGTTTAGTGGTCCAGTTGGTCTAAACATATGCAAGAACGTCCTTGATAATTGTGCCAGGTGTGCCACAGCATTTCAGGGAGAGGCTATTTTAGGAGCATCTCTGAGAGTGCTTTTTCCTTTTTTGCTCGCTGATTCTGACTGCCAGCATTTCTCAAAGGCAGCTCTGGCTTCAGGAGCTGCTGAGGACCTCACAGCTGGGACAGCTTGATACCAGTGCCCTCAGGCAGTGCTGAAATGAGAGCCCTTCATGGTGCCCCTGCCTGGGTTATAGCTGGTAAGGAGGAGCTCCCTCTGATGCTAGGAAGAGTTTTGCTTCTTGGGGCATGCTCCACTTGGCCAACCCCGGCAGCTGCAATTGAGCTGTTGCTGCTGGGTTAGTGCTTTTCCTTAATGCCTTGGCATCATCGTGATGCATCTTCCCCCATCTCCCTCTCCCCCTCTCCGCCTCCAGCTTGAGTTACTGATGTGCGCAGCCTTGTTATAGCCGTTTACATGTACAGGCGCACAATGTGTTTCATTATCCATGTATCAAACTTGTTTTGCTGCTGTCATGCACCAGAAAAGTTAAACACGTCTGATCAAAGGCATGTAAACACAGCTTCAAAGCAAATGCCCTCGAGTCCTGCCAAAAGCACAGAGCTGTCTCGAGCAAACCCCCATCTCCTATTCCCACATGTGCACCTCCCGCTCCTTCTCCAAACGGGAATGCGATGCCAGGTGGTTTCTGAGGGCTGTGAGCACTCAGTGGCGGTGGGACCAGTTGTCATCTGGCCAAGCAAGCGTGGCCATGGAGCACTGCCATGGGGCTGGGGACTGGCTGGAAGTAGGGGTGGCCGGACGCATCCTTTGACTTCTACTGAGAGGGGAAGAAAGAAGATGCTCAATGGAGGGACCAGGGATGGTCCCAGAGTCGAAGCTGCTTCTGCTCTTCCTGTTTTATGCCCCCGAGTTACTGGGGAGGGAAAACAGAGGCGTGCATCCCTGGCTCAGGGTCTCCAATGGAACAAGGTCACCTGTGAAACTGTGGAATTGCTAAAAGATGGGAAATTTTCCCACTTTTCAATCCTGGAGGCTTGTGTGCTGTCAGCATGTGTCACTGTGGACAAGTTGAATTTTCACTTTAGTCCATCCAGTAGGCTGGGGGTGGAAGTCTTAAGTCCATCCTTAACTGGGGATGGAAATCCATGGGATTTTGCAGGCTCCGAGGGCAGGTGTTTTAAGAAAACACTAGCTCCCTTGAAATAAGCCAAAATCCTATTCAGTGCTTGGCTATGAGCACGAACAGAGAGTAGTTTGGGAATTCATAAGCTTGTGAACTGACCCAGAGACTGGAAATTAGTTGCCCAAGGTCTTTGCCAAATGCCTTTGAATAATGGACATGTCAGAACCAGATGGGATTGCAAATGGTGAGTTATTACTGCCCGGTGCCTGTGCCAAGTCTGTGGGGTTTGTCCCCCAAGCCAGCACTGTGCTGTACCCCTGGCCGGGTTGCCACATGTAAGGAGATGCAATGAGCTGCCTTCATCGCACCCGGCAGTGCTAAGGGGACAGATAGAGCTGCAGCCATCCACTGCCTGCTGCCGGACAGTGCGGGCAGGTTGTGAAATGCCCCGCAGGCAGTGGGGACGTGGTCAGAGGTTAACGATGGTGTCAGCCTTCATAAATCATCCCTAATGAGGCTTGGGAAAATGATGGTTTGAAGCCTGCCATGCGCGACCGCGCTGAGCTGTCTTTCCTTTCCTTTGGACTTTGTTCCCATTCAGTTTTTTAGGGCTATGTGGGGGAAACCTCCGCATGCCCGGAGGTGTTGGAGGCTTGTTGTGGTTCTGGGTTCTTCCTGCACCGCTAGTGTGGGCAATGGCTGGCTGATTTGCTGCAGACTAAATACATACTGCATTTTTTTGTTCCCACGGTTTTGTCCCCATAGTTCTGTCCCCAGCAGAAGTCTCAGGCTGGAAGGCATTGCCCATGGCTTGGTATGTGGCATGATGCTGCTGTGGTCAAGCTTGACGTGCTCAAGCCATGGGGCAGTCAAAGAGTCATGGGACCTTCTTCCAGAGTACCATCCCAGCATGGGAACCACGTGATGGGGACACAGTCAAGTCAAAGCAGTTGGAGAGAAACCCATTTATCTGGGATGGTGGGACCCCAAGAAGGACAGAAGAAGGAGGAGGAAGTCACTGAGATTCCCTCAAAAAACAGATCTGGGGCTGACGATGGTGGGCTCCTCTGGACCATGTGTGGTCCCCAGGAAAGCTGACAGCCACCAGGATGCTGGGAGGAGCGCCACACGAATGCAGTGAATATTCCCGTATTATTTATAAAGCACTGCCACAGCCCTGGAAGTGTTGGGACGCTCAGAAAAGCTGAAGGAATGCACTAATTAAAGAACACAATGGGAATGTAAATTCGGAAAGATCCCCAGAGGGATGCAGCCCTGAGGGGGAGCTAATTTGCCATTCCCTGCTCCTCCCCTGCAAACTGGCTGAAACGCTGGAGCAATTAAGGAGGAATCTGAGTGTTAAATATAATCTGGAATTGTGTTTGGGGCTTTTTTTGTAATTGGTTTATTTTTCTCTTGGGTAACTGTGTTTCCAGTTCTGTAATTGGGACTTTAACCCTCTGTTCTGCTAGGATTAAGGAGGAGTTTGGGGGCCGTTTTGGGGTGACTGTCTGGTGTTGAAGACAGCTTCAGGTACGTGTCACCAATGGGATGGCGCATCCCCTCTTAGGAAGTGGCATGGCTGGATGGGGCTGTCCCACACCACGAGCCTCAGGCCAATCTGGGAGTCTCCTGGTGGGTGGCTTTGGGGGCTGTAAGCGCCAAACTGGTACAAGGAAGAAGACATGGCACCGGGGCAGGGCTGTTCAGATCTACTGAGGGACAGCCCCTGCCTTCCATGTAAAACATAGGTTGTCAGAACTGTCTCCTGAAATCAGTCCTAGGATGCTGTGAAACCCCCCCTGGTCCTGGGGTGTCGCAGAGGTCCAAGGGTTCGAACAGGGGCTGTCGCAGAGGTCCAAGGGTTCAGAGCTGGAAACTAGTCAGTTCGCTGGCCCCGCCACGTGGGGAGTGATGACATGACCCAATATGA
>PPHD01008768.1:1605-21398 GCA_002909625.1 Bambusicola thoracicus | reverse complement strand
GGCAACCTGTTTCAGTGTGTCACCATCCTCTGTGAAAAACTTCCTCCTAATATCTAACCTAAATCTCCCGTCTCAGTTTAAGACCATTCCCCTTGTCCTATCACTATCCACCCTCGTAAACAGCCGTTCCCCCTCCTATTTATATGCTCCTTTCAAATACTGGAAGGCCACAATGAGGTCTCCCTGGAGCCTTCTCTTTTCCAAGATAAAGATGCACCAAAAACGGAAAAGTCAACATTTGGGAACAGTAATTATGCTACATGGGGTAGAGAAAGGTATCAGCCGGAACAAGGGCTGGAGTTGATGGAAACAAGCTCTTTCACTCCAACATTTGGTATCTGCAGAGATAATTATCTCTTCTTGTGTGTATGTGTGAACTTCACACAAACACTTCCTTCTTTTAAAGCTAATATTGAATCAAACTGATTAAAAAGCAAAATTGGTAGGTCTTAAAATAACAGACCACTTTCTGTAAAACTATAGGCAAATGCAAGCAAAATGCAGGACCTGGCTTTACAACACTTTGGTCACCCAACAAAGCACTAACACCGTGCCTAAGAACAGGCATCTTTTTCACGTTTCTATACAAAGTCCTCCACAGAAGCATCAGTCCATGCTTTGATAAGCTGTCCTTAGGATTCAAAATACGCCCATCCTCAGCACCCTCATCATGGGGTGTGCCTCACACCTCACCTCTCCCCTGCCCTCGTGGTTTATCTTTAACATTCATGGATGGATTTAAGAAGAGGATGCACCTGTGCACAGGAGCAGAAAAGTTGAAAATTAACATTGCTGACATTGGGTAACCTTTTAACTGAGGACTCTCCAAGGGGCTTCAAGCATAGCTATGCATCCAATCAGAAAACAAAATGTAACAAATTGGAAAAGCAACAGGCAAAATTTAACACAGAACTATTCCAAGATAGAAAACTCATCAAAGGGAACTAGGAGCATCAGAGAAGAAAAACACTCAGTTTGTTTGCTTCTGCTTTCTGAAGGTGCTTTTATACTAACTGCAACATACATTTTAATGACAGCTTGCCCTAGTAAGCCATAGAAAGTTTTACCATCATGTTCAATGCAAGATACTTTCCCTGCCCCAGCAAGCTCAAGGGGGGAGGTGATATTTTCTACATGGCCAATGTGTAATTTCAGAGTTGCTCCAAGGCAATAGACTAGTTATGTGTAAATACTCAAATAGGCATGAGTGCAAGTTGAGTTGGGATACATATCAGAACCAACTCTAGCTTGGAATTTTGATTCTTTGCCCAGAACATCACTTTCCAAAAATAAAAACAAAATTCCCTTCTATCCTTTCAGTCAGGAGAGGCAGAAAGACAGAACAGAGGAACTATACAAAGTTGGCAGGCCTAGATTCACAGAGCTTCTTTTGTGAAGGATGTGTTCTAAGAGATAAGAGACAAGACACGATGCTTCCTGGACACAGTCCAAGTTACATAGCAGAAAGTGCAAAATACCCTTCAATACCCACACAAGCCATTTTTGTCAGAGAATAGGAGAGTTTCATTCGTTCTGTATCTGAATGAGGTTCTGTAAGCCTGCCAGCACAGCCAGAAGACAACACAAGTCTCAAGGATTTTGGTAGGGCTAACTTTGTTTTCCTTTTGGGAGACGGAGGAAAAAGAAATAGAAAGGAATAAACTCAAAGGGAAGACATTTTAGAAATCCAGCTTAAGGGCTACCCCAGGTTCCATCCTTAGTTTACTTTGCTTTCTGAAAAGTTGATTATTTTACTTGAGTAATGATGCAGAATTTACAGAAGGCATGCACAGAGTGAAGGAACTGCAAATCAGAATGTAAATATTAGCTTTAAAAAGGAAAAATCATTGTTCCCTGTTGTCATTCTATGGCTTGATGTGTGCTCCAGCAGCTGCTGCTGCTCCTCTTAGCTAGAAATGGCAGGGGGGAAATGCAAGTCTGGCTGAGCTTGCACACTGCTGACGAAAATGCGAACTCCTCACATTAGCAATATTGCTTTATTTCCATCCAAGTCAAACACCAAGGACATAGCAGGACTTCAAAAAAAAACACATTACCAAGCCTCTAAGGTTAGAGGGGACCAAAAGCCACTCACTTGGCAGCAATAATCCAACACAGAACTATTCTTCAGTGACGGAGCTCAGGGACACAGTGACCATGGGGACTGCCCTGTCTCTGCATGGACATCTGCACATGCTGCCTTGGTCACTGGGCATCCAACATCACAGAGAAGGAGCCTTCTGTTTTCTTCCAACTCAGCAGCCTGGAAAGATTGCCAGCTGTACTGTTCTGGCCTGCCTTGTAACTAACAAGCTTGCACTGTCACCAGAGAAGCCCACCGAGAAGGCAAATTGCTTTTGGTAGTAATGTCAAACTTCAAGAAGGACAAGGGAAGACTTGCCTTAAAAATACAAGCACAAGCTACCATCATTGTTATACACAGACCCCAAAGGCCACAGCATCAGCTGTTATCAGCTCTATCATCAGCAACCCTATGTTCAGCTACAGCAACTGAATAGCAAGGCTTACAGCTTTTACTTTTACTTAAGGTTACAGAAGCATCAGTGAATACAGATTTCAGTAAATCTTGCTTTCTAAAATATTATTCATCAACATATAATTCAAATGGTAATTAGAAGAGTTCACATGATTGATGATGCATTTAAATTACAGGTTTCCAGCTTTTTTTTTTTTTTGGTAAAGAAATGGCAACTTCCTTTTTCACGTCACGTTTTCAATATGCAAGTCCGTACAACAGATGTCTCACAGATCTGCTTGTCCATGAAATAAGTTAGACTTTTCTCTTACGACAAATGGTACAAACCACACAGCATTCTGTTAAACTCAATATTGACACATCTGCTTACCACGTGTATTAGTAGCCATGTCAGCCACTTTCTGAAAGGCGTCCAAGAAGGCAGCAGCTGCTACTACTGTAGTCCTGAAATGCATACAGATAACAAAACATTAGCACTGTCTCATTGCTGCCTATTTAATTATTGCCAAAAACATTTAGGCTTATAAAGAATGCCACTGAGAACTTGCAGAGGCCACAAAAATATTCTCCATTATACGTGATTTTAGCCTTTTCCCTCACTCCTTTCTTAATCTCTTCCTTGCTTTGTGTCAGCACTATGGACTTGGAGGCAGCCAGGCTAATTCTGTGCTGTGAACTGTGCAGGACAGGTGCTGTTTCAAAAGAGCACAGCCATCCCCCTTCTAGCTGATTTCCTCTGATGAACTAATATTAAGCAGTCAAACATGAAAAACAAATCTAACACGCATTATACCGAACCTATTAGTGTACAAATTACAGCCACTGCTATTTCCAGGGTACATGTGTATTTTGAGAATAAGTATGCAGGACCTTCTTTTTATCCAGGATCCTGGCCAAATGCTCTCCTGAATCTTTCATTTGAGTATGAACATTTCCTGATACAGAAAATAACAACCTCCTAGAAACCATGCAGGTTTGGATTTCTTGGGTAAAAGGGAAAACAGCGGTGGGAGGGGAAGCAATTCTCCCCTCCAAAAAGGAAGATTTCCTGCTGCAGTGCTCCAGGAAGGGTGAGCAAGGGGCAGGTCCCTTTCCTGAGAGGGATGGGACCTCTCTGCTCACTCCATCTCCCTCTCAGTTTGAAAAGCATGCACAGACCAACACCTGTTCAAGTGAATGCAAACACCAGTTACAGATTTCCAGGTGGTTTTGCTCTGCCTCAGATTGCTGTCAGGTTTGTGATCATTTATATTCTGGTTGATCCAATTTAAACAAAACTGTTCTGTACCTTCAAATAATTGAAATAAATAAATAAACAAACAAGAGTCCACTCCCCCCCCCAAAAAAAACAAAAACAAACAAAAAACCCACAGGAGAACAGCAGGAAAGCTGATCCTCGGCCAAAAAGACCAGAGAACTCCGTAATTAGGGCTGATTTTATGCAAGCCTCACTCCAAATATGCTCAAAATACAGAGGACATAACTGGCAGCATAGCAAATGGCCTACAGAGAGCACAAAAGATCTGATCTCAAATAACAGGCTTGAGAGGTCCAACCACACGCATAAGGGCTCTTCATATGCCCCAGAGATAAAAGGGAACAAAAAAATCCCAACAAAACCAACCTGACAGGTCTCCAGTTAGCCAGTAACATTTAGCCCTGGAAATAGATAACCTTTCCTGGGATTTTCCTCAGCAGTGTTTGTGATCTTAGTCCTCCAAACACACAGATAATGTTGTTACCCGTGCACGATCTTGTTAATGATTAATTATATTGCTAATAACAAAGTTTAATTTCTCTGCCAACAAGATCCAGGCAGAGCTGGCTCCAGCTCAGGTGACATCTGCTCCCCCCTAGGAGAGCACAGAGAAATGGACCAAAGGCTCACATTTGCTAACAGCAAATCCTCAAACACAGGCTTTCAAGCTGCCTGCTTGCATGCTCCTCAGCTAGAGAAGTATCACACTGAATGCACCACTACGGGACTGGGAAATACAACTAATTCTCATGCCTTCCAGAAGATTTGTGTTTAAAGAGTATAAAGAGAGAAAGAAGTTCTCCATTCCTCTTTTACTACTTCCCCTACTTCTTTCACAGTCCCTTAATGTGATGCGATTGCTGGAAAAGGAAAAACCACATAGAAGTGTGATGTTTTAGGTATGGCAAGGGAGAACAGCAAATTCCAGTCGTTTAGGGCAAATGGGTCTAAACAACAGCTTCCTGAGAAATGGCTCCCAATGCAGAACCACAGAATATACTGCCAGCAACCAAACCTATGACCTCTGCTGGTGCTGTGAAAATACACCGATGCTCTGGGGAGCATAGAAGAAATTGTGGTTTAGGAAGAAACTGAGTTTGGATTTGTATTAGCAGAAGCAGACTTTACAAGACAACGAATTCTAGAGATAACAGAATTGGTCTGAGTGTGAAAGACATGGCACTTATTAATACAGATCTGCAGAAAGTAATCCAGAGTGCAATTTGCAAATAAAGTATGTTTTAATAACCACTGCAGGAATGCCCAGCACAGGAAGTCCCTTGGTTTTTAAAGCACAAGAAAGTGCTGTTAAGACTACCAAACACTCTTCGGCAACTTTCTGAACCTTCTTCTGATACAAACCTTCTGTATTCTACAGACACAAAAATGACAGGATATGTCTAATTCCATATCAGCCCATTCACTAAACAATACAATTATCAAATTTTCCATCAGAAGCCATGAAATTTATTTCTACATTTGTTATGGACTGCTGGTGATAGGTATGTATTTGCCTAAATACATTACAACAGCAGCAGCAGTGTGAAGCAATTACAAACACGGACGCTGGCTATGAAATATGTACAATTTTACTGGGACTTGCTTAGAAATTACCCCGGCAGAAGCTATATTTAATCTTAACATTCACACACACAAGTAATTGTAGGAGATCTTGACTTACCGAAGCTGAGACTGCAATTTCCCAGCTTTATTTATAAAATCTTCCCACACTGGGTAACTTCCCTGCAAGAGGAGAAAAGAAAATACAATAATGAATACTTAGATTGAACATTATGTTTTTGATACTGCAGATTTCAAGTTCAACTGAAACTAGAAGCTGCAACTATGACTTTATTGAATCTTTATTCTCTCACACCGAAATACATTTTCCCAGTAAGTGATCTCACACATTCTTTAACACCAGTAGACAGACACCACGTAGCTACAAGACGAGGGGAAATGGTTTTAAACTGGAGTAGGGTAGACGTAGACTAAATATCACAAATAAATTCTTTACTGTGAGGGTGGTGAAACACCGGAACAGTTTCCCCAGGGAGGTTGTGAATGCCCCCTCCCTGGAAGCACTCAAGACCAGGCTGGATGGGGCTCTGAGCAACCTGGTCTAGAGGGAGGTGTCTCTGCCCACAGCAGGGGTTGGAACTAGGTGATCTTAAATGTTCACTCCAACCCAAACCATTCTAAGATTCTATGGCACGCCAACTGGTTCTAAACTCAGATGAAACACCAGGTCCTGGGAGGAAGTTTGATAGACATACCAAGCAAAAACATTGGGGAGGAAATGGGATTTCAACTGAAGAAACTTCTCACTTTGTATGAGAACAGTAAAGACAAACCTATGAGAAATGGGGTGCTACAACACTGCAGTAACATCTACAGCGAATCTCCCGAAACTCAGAGCAAAATTCCAGTTGCATCCTCCTACATATGGACTCCCTGTGCAATTCCCAGTTTCCCATTCTCTTATTGCAAAGTATTTTATTTTTTAATAAAGCTCTGAGTTGCCCAAGAGACCACCTCAAACTGCCTCAAAGTGACACAAAACACAGAGTGGCCCTAAGGCAATCATTCCCAACAGCTGCAGGATTTCCTATGAAACAGCCCCGAATGACCTCAGAGCTGCCTTCTGAACTGATGCTGGAAAAGCAGCACACCATTGAGCAATCACATGCAAAGTTTTTAAGGTTTAATTCCTCTTGGAGTTTCCTGTGAAATTCTCCCCTATTTTTTAAAGTATGGTAGGAGTCCACGTTTCCATTAAGAGCTGCAACACCAACTGTCCTTACAAGTTAAAAAAAAAAGTGCTGATCTTTATGGTAAACTACCATCCTTTTTAGACCAAACTAATGTCACCTTGCTCCCTGCAGAACAAGTGCAAATTTTCTGTTAACAGCAAAATCAGCGGCAGAAAGAAACCTCAAAACATTCCCTAGATTGGTGTCTAGTGAGCAAAAACAAAAAAAATCCATGCTTCCTTCACTAAAGATGTAAGCCTTGCTATTGGCAGAGCACCAATGCAGTAAGGCCGGGTAAGGCAGCTTCTCAAGGCCAACATTACCACAGCTCTGACTGGAAGAGGCTGCAAGCCATTGGCTATAATAAACTCAATCCAAATCTTTTCTTGCTCTACCACAAGAGGCCACCTCCTTCTTAGGAGGAAGTTTTTCACACAGAAGGTGGTGACACACTGGAACAGGTTGCCCAAGGAGGCTGAGGATGCCCCATCCCTGGAGGCATTCAAGGCCAGGCTGGATGTGGCTCTGAGCAGCCTGGCCTGGTGGTTGGAGACCCTGCACACAGCAGGGGGGGTGAAACTCGATGATCATTGTGGTCCTTTTCAACCCAGTCCATTCTATGATTCTATGATTCATCTTCTTTGGGCCAAAGACAACCCCTTCCCCAAAAGCAGCCAAGCCAATCCAAGCTCCTCAGTGCACCCTGGTGAGACAGCTCCCAGACATTCACACACCATGGCCAAAATGACTAGGATTAAACTAAGGGTTAAAACCAAAGTCTTCCCTTGGACAACGGCCTTGGTTCATCAGTCACAATTTAACATTCTCTACTAATCATATTTTGAAAAATGAGATGTCTTTGCATAGATGTTGTGCATGCATCTCCCATACAGACACTGCACAGCGAAGCTCAGTCAGCAGAGGAGCTTGGCAGCGCCAAGACAGACCCTACCATAAGTATCTTGGATACTAAGCAGCTACTCTCAATATTCTTCACTAAGTACTGTGTTTGCTTTTTCGGTGGGCTTTTTTTGTGTGCATTTTTTTTTTTCCTGTGAGCAATGTACACCAGGTGGTCATAAAACCTCATTATATCTACACACGACGAAGCCAGTGGGAAAGGGAGAAAGCAAGAAAGAAGACACCCGTTATCAGGGTGGCAAAACCTAGAATAAAAGAGCTTTGTGCTGTGCAAAAATTGCCAGGCATTTAAAAATGAAACCCACTTATTTGAGGGGAAAAAAAATCCATTTCCTTAAACCCATTAGTCTTGCTGAAATCCCCTACACTGAACGCCATCTCTCTCCGCAGTAGCTGCATTTCGGAGTTTGCCTGCATGCCGTATATGCATTATGCATGGGTACGCCAGGAGCCTTGAAAGCCCTGACAATTAGCAGCAGGGCCCAGGGCTTTACTGGATTCTTGAGCAAAACGCAAGCTGACAAATGGAGGATACCAAAGCAGCCTGATTATGTTTCCATCTCGGTGATGTATTATCCTGCTAACTGTGCCTAATGGCAGGCAGGAGATTGACACCAACCTTACGCTGTGGGGAAGCTTAAGACAGCCCTATCAAAACATAACTCAGGAAGAAAACACCTTTATTTCTTCTTTCCCCCCTCCCCTTCTATTTGTTTATTTATTTATTTATGTGCAGGCTGGCCACAAAGAAAGCAAAATCAGAGCATTCATTAAGCATTTCCATGACTATTTATTCTCTGTCTTTAAAAATGATTTTCTCTCTAAATCACAACTACTTAATTAAGTTTTAACAATCCACCTATATCAGTTGCTAAATTTGTTTGGTTAAAAATATACATAATATATATCACTGCAATGTAATCTCTTCACCCAGGCACTCCTACACTGGCACAGCAGCACCTTACCTCATTTTGGGCAGAAGAAAACAGCAGTGTACTTTGTTTGTGCTCCAGTAGAATTTGTTATTTGCCTTTCCCTTCTGCATCTGAATCAGCACATTCATCTCTCAGTAACGTGTAACTCAAGCGTTGCACACAAATCCTATTGTCCTGCCCAGAAAGCACCCCCACCACCATACTCGTGCTGAACCCAAACCCTTCTGATCCCAGCTAAAGCAGAAGTGCATGACACTGCCACTTTGCCAGTCCTAATATGGGGGTTTTACCCCACCTCCAGCACCTGGGGAGAAATGCTCACTGGGTCAAACCACGACAACACAGTAGATCAGTAATTTTTTGAAGTACATGCAGGACTTCAGGACGGTCAGAGCAGCTCCTTCTCCACAGTCTCTCCATATGCCTCCTCTGTTCCGTCCTCGTTTGGAATTACAGCTCTTGCTTTCATCAAAGCACCCATCAGGAGAAATACAGTAGAGGCAGAAACCACATACCGAATAGCCATGAAACTTAATCCTCAATTCAACACGTATTACTTTCTCAATTTAAACACGAAGAAGCAATAGGAAGAATTCACTGTCTGTCTATTAAGTCCTTTTGTACTGTAAAGACATTTCTGGAAGATAATTAAAACAGTGTTTTTAAACAGTGCGTTTCCCACAGCTCCTTCTGCAATTTCCGATTTCCAACATTTGATAAAGCAAATCAATTTTCCCTCTTTAACATCAGGCTCAGGTGCTGGCAGTACCCATATGAACAGCGGGATGCCTTTCCTCACAGCCCTCCTCAGAGAAGCTCATGGAAAGAGCTGTAAGCATCTGGGTCACAAATCCTCATTTTAGCTCCTCACAGGTTAAAATAGAAATCTGTTACAATCCGGGTTCGTTTAAATGGCCTTCTTGAAAACCATTAATGGCTTGATTTGGGGCCTATCTCCCCCAAAATACACTTGTGCCTAATTGTTTTTTCTTCTTCAACCATCTCAGATCCAACACTTAAGCACCACAATGCTTTTGTCTGAGGCATGAAAGCCCCCCAGCCCCTGCACACATCCTACCTTCAGCATGAGGCTGTCACTGGTAAGCCATAACATCCCATTATCGCATCTTATTGCTTAATGAGTCGGTTTACAAGCGATTAGTCACCTGATGCCAGGGCCCAGCCACACTCCAGCTGATCTCCACCAGGCAGGGCACTGCCCTTCTGCCTCCAGGGTGGCAAACAAGATGGTGCCTCACACCTGTCACCTACTTCACCAGTCCCCAATTAGAGATGTGGAATAGCTTTCCCTTAGGGACGTGCACAACTAGTATTGCAAGGTACCAGGCCAGGATGGCAAAGCACCTGCAACTGGATATCAACATCCAGACATACCAGGCTCCAATGGCCTCACTGCACTGAGCCCAGCAGTTAAGCTCATAGCACCTTGGGGAAAACAGATTTCAGCAAGGGCATAGCAGGCACAGGGCAAGGAGGAGGCCCTGAGCAATAGAAAAGTGGCAGAGGAGCCCCAGGTGCTGCAGAGCCCATCTCCATCCCATAGCCTGGGGAGGGCCCATGCCACAGCAGCAGGTCATTTCCTGAAGGAGCTGTGGCCGAGGTCCATACAACACACCAGGGAAGGGCACAGAGGATCTATAAAGGCCCCTTCCAACACAGGCCATTTCATGCTTCTATCACCCTACCACTAGCAGGTAGCCACAGGATCACTTATACCCCAAAAAGACGAAGAATCTTTTGTTTTCTGAGGGGAGTGGGGAACCCCCAGCACAGCCACCTTAGACAAACACATCTCTACAAGACCTTTACTGAAGTTTTTCTCTTCCTTTCAAGCCAGCAGTCCTCCAATAGGAGAATTCCAGAAGAGAAGATAGGGATTTTTTGATACATCAAGAATAGGCTTGCAGTAAAGGATCCAATTTTACTGAAATCATTATCAACTGCATCTAATGACAAATACAAGAACCCAGATTGTTGTTTTTATTTAAGATCACAATTTGATTATCAGCGGTCTTGACAGTAAAAATCCATTCTGTCACACCTTTTGCCAGCAAGTTACAATGCCTCTCCTTTCCTCCATGAGGTGAAAAGACATTTCCTTTAATAATTTATTTCTAGGCACTCCAGATCCTGAAGACAAGATGCACCTCATCTTTCAAAAAACCCTTGACTGTGTTCTTTTAACAGCTTTCATTTATCAGAAAGGCTTTTCAACCATATTATCAGCTCTTGCTGGGATGCTGACTACAAAGGCAACAGAAACAGTTCAGTATCTTGTTCACAGCAACAGCTCATCTCAACTTTCAGGGTGCGGGGAGGAGACAGAGCTGTTCTACAGTACGGCAAATTGAGAATCTAATTTTGGTTGTTCCAGCTAAAAAGGTAGGAGAGAAAGGGAACTGGCGGGCAATGCCCTGGTTTTATCTCACGGGTTATCAAAGCAAGAGCTGTGTGCCTTCCAGAAGAGTGAGGAACGACTCTCTGCAGACTTCAGTAAGGAAGACAAAAAAGCACTGCTCAAGCTACAGGAGTTAGGCCTTCTCCACCTCAGTATAATCAAACAAAAACTGTAACTTTGCTATTGCACCTGACCTCCCAAGCTCCAAAGCAAAAGATGCCGAAAGTGAAGGATTTACTATATGGTTTTATCAGATATCAGAATTACAAGGATTACTACAGATGTTTCATGTCTGTGTTATTCACTACGCAACCTTCAAGTAGCAAAGAGACTTTACTGTGCCAGGTAGCATGCAGTCACAGATGTTATGTTCAAAAAATGGCCTGCATAATTAAGAATGGTTTGCACATATAAGCTATCATTTTTCCAGGGATCCTTCAACAAGAAAAACAGGAAAAACTAGACAGGAGAGGTGCAGGAAAACAATGGCAATCTGAAAAAAAAGAGTTCTGGCCACAGATGTCTCAGCATGTAGAAAGATGCAGTGGATGACAATCAGCTTCCCCATCCAGCTAACATCTGGCACTGGAGGTTTTTCCTCTCTTCTGAAAGAATGAACAATCATCTGTGGAAGAGGCAGCTTGGTGAGGCACAAGTGCAAAGGTTACAAAGCACTACCCAGTGCTACCACATTTCTTTGCACAGCTCACACGTTCAGCCAAGTAAGACAGATAAGACTGCACAGTCCCTTAATAAGCTACAAAAGCTCTTGCAAGATACAGGTGAGATGAGACTTAACATCACCTTACATGATGCACCAGACCTCCCAAGAGATCCTAATGACTCTTCCCATCCAAAAAATCTCTGCTTGTAGGCTTTTTCCCTTTTTAGGTCAAAAAATAAGCAATTCAAGAACCTGTCTTGTGAAGCTTTTTAAGCTACATCTATTTTCCAACCATTCACCAAAACAGCCTCAATCTTCCAACAAAGTGAAACTTGAATTTTGCTGGTGAGAGTAATTTCATTCTTTATGAAGAATCAGATGAAGATGCAGTGGTGCACACACCTATTCCAATAGTACTTTTCTTTCATTTTTCCTGATTTCAGATACACCTTAAATTCAAAACCAGAACAGAGCCAACAAAACCCCAGTACCGATTTCAAGAGCAACACACTGCCTGATGATGTCCACTGGCTGTTTTCCAGTGGGGAAGGACAAAACCAACCAGTCGTACTTGCAGCAGAGATGCTCTAGGTTGGACAGTTCCTCCAGCTATAAGACCAGTGAAACAGGCAACTCTGGAAGGGCATGGAGCTTCTATTCACAGGAACTCTTTATGAAAGAGTAATGAACTCACGCAGAGGAAAACTGAGTGCTCCAACAAGGCAAGAAAAGGGGCTGCAAGTCTGGGAAGTCCCTTCTATCTTTCTAAGCTAAAGATATTGCCATGCACAAGGTAACTTCTAGCAGCAAGGGGAGCTCTTGATGTGTGCAGAGCGCTTGCTGGGCCAGGAATGGAATATGAACAACAGCAGATGGCATGAACTTCACAGATTTCATAACACAAGCCAAACACGTGCATTACTGACTGGAGGAAGGGAGGATACAGGTACAAACGCGGTGTCTGAGAGGTTACAGCACATGCAAGTGAAAGTAAAAGCATGTCAAAGATCAGATTACAACGTCATTTAACCTGCAACTGCCCTCCAGGAACTGAAAGCAAAGGCAATTAAAATAGAAGTGTTGACCCCATGCCTCCATTTCCATTATCTCTGCCACTTGTTCAGGGAATGGGCAGGGGCTGGAAATGACTTTCCATCAGGGCGCTCAGTATAAAGGACAAGCCCAGCTTTGCTCTCACAAGGTGATACATCACCACAACACTGCAGATTATGCAACGGAACAGTATTGAAGAAATCTCATATGGTATTAAAAAAACTGCCTACTACAGACTTCTTCTATGTATCATGGAGCCATTTGTTCATTGTTTTCACAACTGTTTGGTTTTCAGTACAACAGCACCAGAACACTGAGTAAAATCTACTCTAGGGTAAGGGTCATGATGCTGTACCTCAATAAAGTCAAGACAAAAAACCTAACCAAGGAACTCCAGAAGAGGACATTTGCCCCATTGGTTCGGTGCCATCAGTGATTTCTACAATCCCCAAACAACCCAAAAATTCTGAAGTATTATGAGTTCTCTCAGCACTGACAGACACTGAGCAAATCTCATCATTTAAAGACAGAGGGAACTCAAGTCAGGTACAACTGTTGCTAGAACTCTAGAGCCTTTAATCTGTATTATGACGAAACCTGCACGCCAGTAGCCCATATTTAAATAGACACCACTGCCCGTGGTTTGGGTTTGGTTTGGAGCGCCGTGAAGACCCCTGCAAACTTATCCTACCAGACTGCAATGTCACATCCTGACTTGCCTCTTGTGCGCCCCTTCACTACGTCGATAAGGACCACAACAAATCCAGGCCATCTACAGCCCACGTGCACAGTTTGTAAAATGAAGAAACCCAGCTCCAAAGCAAACCCATTGAAGTTTAAATCCAAGTTAGATTGGGTAATTAGCAAATAAAAAAGTTATACTCTCACTGTGAGAAAATATATCATACATAAACATATGGTCTCTCCTACTCTAAACACAGGGAGTTATTCACCAGAGTAAGGAAAAAACAACCAACCAGCCACACTTCTAGAGGAGAACCTTTTATCCCATGCTGCATTAAAAGAGCTAGACATTAAGTAGTCTTCCAGAGGAAGCATTTAGTTCCACACTCTTCCCTGCAGGTCTAAACAAGTTTGTGAGCCTGAATAGCAGATCTCTCCTCAGAGACTCATCAATACTGCCTTTCATCCACTAAATCATTAAGCGGCCACTGTGCATACTGGGCAGCTATTTTCTAAACCCACAATATTTCAGCTGGATCAAAACTAAGGTAATTAAAACATCAAGAGGCATTAACTCATTCAAGCTAAAGCCTACACAAGACAGTCTCACAGCAGAGCCAACAGCCCTGTGCTGGTAACACCATCATGGCTGGGCTTTCATCGCCTCTTCCCAACTCACCCATGAAGCAGGACAAACCCTCACTTCTGAGCACTCACTCCTCAATCTTAGCACAGCAGCCATCACGCCAGCACTCAAAACAATGTCCAGGAGCCAAGAAGTACTCTGGCAACAGACACTGAGATGCATCTGAACTGAGTGAACCTTTTTATACCACCAACTGGATTTCACTCGATACATGCTTGTCGCTAGCGTTGAGTACACCAACTGAACCAGCGTTCACAGGTTTGTTCCTGCAAGAGTACTTCTTAAAAACATCCAAGGTGATTTCTTAAGTGCTGCTTCTACACCTATGTTCACTGATTGGAATTGCACAAAAACACAGAGCTCATGAAGAGCTTCACTAGACATGGCCAGATTCTTCACTGCCTATTTCTATCACCCTGTGGGTAGGATGCTCCAGTCACACCTCTCCACTAAGAAACAGACAGTCCTTAATTTCAGTTACAGAAGAACTCAACTTGTGTTGAGAGCTGATCATTCATTTGTAGAAGTCATCTGTTCTGCCTACAAACACTGGGTTATCACAGGGGAAACAGCAACAACCAAGATAAATGGTGTGTGTGGTGTGGATGTGCATAGCAATACACATACAAGGAGCTTATAAAGACATCCCCTCATTAACTCAGTGCTCCACATGCACTCAATTTCTTCTTGACCTAGGGGAAAGGAGTAGTAGTCACGGAACCTGCAGCCTTTCTGTAAAATGGAAGCCATTCTTTGGGAGCTAAGTCACACGCTTCCAGAGCACTTTGAAGATGAAAACTGCCATGGTCTAACCACAAGGCTACCAGACATTTTGTCTCCCGTCCTTGCAAGCATCTCAGCAGTCAGGCTACCTCACGGCTCAGCAGGAAGAACTCAATTACCGTCCTTAAAGGTCAGCAGAGATAGCAGTGAATGGGGCAGCACTCAGCACCTCACAGCACCAAGGCAAACATCATTAGGAGCTGGAAAACCAACACTTGAACAGACAAATGCCCCCCAGCACCCACCCACCTTCATGTGCTCTGAAGCAGACCAACACACTTCTTCAGCTACAGATCCTACCCCGCTCTCTGTCACTGAGCACTTTCCGCCCATCTCCAAGGTTACACATGTGTAGACCATGAAAGTCAAAGATGTATCTCAGAAGCTAATAAGCAGAATATGCTAATTACAGGTACACAGAAACACTCTGCTGACTGCACCAACTTCTATATCTTGAAAAACACATCACAAAAAACAAGAGGAATGTAGTGGTGTACTTTTTTTACAATGCAACACGCGCAAAACTGAGGAAGGAAGCAGCCAACTATCACCTTCGGTTAGATATTAACCAGCACTGAGTCTGTAATTACAGACTTCTTGTCCTCCAACATTTGTTCAGTCAATTGCATTTCATGCAGAACTGCACAAGTCCTTCTGCGCTTCCAGTACGGCAACCTCTATCACAAAGCCCTTGGCATGTCAACAGGTCCGAAAGTACTACTTCTAGAAGGCATTAAAAATCCTTGCCCTCAGTATGCCCCGGAATGAGCCCACGTCAGACACGTTTATGTAGTGAATGCTCGGCAGCTGTATGAATTGCTAGCACTCACACAGGCACATGCAGACCAAGAATGTGTCCCTAGTAATAATAAATGCTTTGCAAGTATGTTCCCAGCTATGCTACGCTGTCTGAGCGCCAGCACTGAAGCGGGTGTGCAGCAGTGGTCTCCTGCACCAGCATTCTTTCAGCCATCTCTCTGCACCGCTGTCTCCCCCATAGAGATGTTTACAGAAAGATGCTGCAACTGCTTCAGAAAGGTGAGGAAGACAGCGGGGTAGGAACTCAGTGCAAGTGGTAAGAAATCAGCACGATGGGCTCAGGACAGTGTGCTGTGCTGGTGGAACCTCTAAGAACAAGAAAATGGGAAGAAAAAGCTGAAGCTGCATAGAGGGGAAATTAACTCACGTCACACTTTTTGGGAAAAGGGAGAAACATTCATTTCCAGGGTTTGGAATAGAATTAGGCTGCCCTAAATATTGTCGTGGCAGGGATGTGCCAGCGCCACAAAGCACATGTGGCAAAGGCAGAACAGAGGGGTTCCCCTCCCAGCCCCACCTGCACGTGGCACATTCCACTTTTTCTGTTCTCCTCAGAACAGTTAGCATCCCCAACAGCTGGACTGAAACTAGACCTTGCAGTCATTGAACTGAACACTCCTCAGCTCCGCAGAGAGACCGGGCTTCAAATACAGCACAGCTGCAGCGCTGTCAAATCCCTCCGCATCAATGGCAGCAGCTCTGCCGACTCCCTGTACATACAGGCTGCCCCTTGGACTGATGTGAATGCAGAAGGCCCGCAGCTGCACTTGTCCCACGCACCGCCTCAGCCTTTCTATCTGTTCCAGCAAATATTTTTTCAACTCAGTTGATATTATTGATGTGAGCAGCACAAGGCCATCCACCCCTCACAAGCAAATCATGCCTACTTAACAAATGGTTCTTAATCCTTGACGTGGCCACCCCCGGCTCCATCTTCCACAAAAAGCAAGATTAAAATGCTGCTTCTCACCAGCCACATCCTAATCGCAGATAAGAGGCTGCAAAAAAACCCATAAATATTTCTCATGCCCATATGCTCACTTCTTTCTCCTCCGGTGGAAAACAAGAGCAGGAGCTTCGCGTGGCTGAAGGCAAAGGGATGCTGCCTTCCCATCCGCTGGGGAAAAGGGGAAGAGTCACTTCTTTCACAGCATTAAAGTAGAAGTTGCTGCCAAAAGCAAAACGCTGTTTACATTCAGATTTCAGCTAAAAGATCACAAATAAGACACATACACTCGAAAACAAAAAAAAAAAATCTGTCATCTAAAATTTCACTCCCCCTCTGGAGCCTTCTTATTTTGCTCACAGTTTACAGTCCTCCTCACAGCTGCACTCCCACCACATACGGGGAGGTGACTGAGCTCCTCCAGGACCACAGAATTCAGTACGCTCTCTCTCACAGTATAACTGAAGTCATGGGTCTCATGACGAAAAGCGGCATTAAAGAGAATGCTCCCTGCATGAGAAGATGACATCTTTTGAAAGCCATACACAACAGGCCCTCCCAGAAATTATCTGCAGAGATTTGCTTTGCGCTACAAGAAATATTGAAATTAACTGCACGTTACGGCATCTCATCTCTCAATTGCCAGAAATGAGTTACAAACCATTCAGATCAAATGCTCTCCTCCCACGGGGAGCCCCAGAAAGTATGTTGTGCTCAAAGAGGAGCGGCACAGCACTTGAGTGCTGCGCACAGAACGGCTCCTCTGAGGGGACACGCGGGCTTTATTTTCTCTTTTATAAACTTCCATCGCTTTGAAAGAGATCAAACATAAGAGCACGACGAATTCCAAGTGCCGCACACTCAGTGATGCATCATAGGACACGCCAGGGCTGTGACAATGGACAAAAAACTTAGGGATGGGATGGGCAGGATTTTCCCATTTTAGAATTCTTTAATCTGACCTTGAAATGCAAGAACCGAGTTCTCCAACACAATGGCTGAGTACAGTTCCCATTGTAGACCTTCTACAACCAGCTCCATTATCACGTACGCTTACGCACTACTCAACAAACACAACCCTCATTCTGTATGGAAAACATGGACTCCCTGCGTTACAGTACTGAAGTTCCACACATTAGGTTAGATATTAGGAGGAAATTCTTCACTCACAGTGGTGAGGCAGTGGCACAGCTGCCCAGAGAAGCTGTGGATGCCCCATCCCTGGAGGTGCTCAAGGGCAGGTTGGGTGGGCCCCGGGCAGCCTGAGCTGGTGGGGGCAACCAGCCCATGGCAGGGGTTGGGGCTGGGTGGGCTCTGAGGCCCCTTCCAACCCATCCTATGGGCATTAAAATGCTGCGGGAGATGTTTACATTATTTGTTATACTTGTTTTATTCGTTACGTTTATTTGTTATGTTTAACTTCATATTCTCAAAGCGGCCGAGCTTTGCTCGTTATCAATCTGGAGCTTGTTTGGTTGAGTGTTAATCACAAAACTGTTTTTGGTAGAGGACTGAGAAAAAAAAATGGAGTTTCTGGAGACAGCACTGAAGGCAGATAACTCGGCCAGCACGAGATAAACTCGCTATCAAAAAATGGGACATATCAGTCACATTGGCCTGCAGAGGCCTCATTAACTTTGCAAGATACCACAGCGCTGAGACAAACGGACACGAGCAATCACACTGCTCAGGATTACACTTCCCGCTTCTGTAACCTCACTGACACCAAGGAGAGGTCAGAATTAACCCCAAGTACACCTGAGCAGCTCGCTCCCAGTGTGCACAGTCAGTCCATAGTCACCATGTGCTCATCACCTTGGCTGCACCACCTATCTGCAGCCACTGGCACAACTTCAGAGCGCTCTCACTACGGTGTTGGTTAACCCCGCCGTCTTCACAGCGAAGACGAAGGCAGAGCAATTCACACCATAAAAAGAGCCTGCACATCATTTAGTTAAAAAAGGCGGACGCTGCAGCAACACTGCGGGGCATTTGGGGCCTTGATCTCCGCCTATAAAGAGAAATAGGCATAGATAGTGCACTGGGAGTGCGTGGGCAGACCCCCACGCAACATCTCCAAGGTTCTGCCAGCAGCCTGCCCACACACACCCGACTGCATGAAGCAGCACTTACAATGCTAATTTCCACTTTACTACTGAAGGTATGATGAGCCACAAAGTTCTGGTTCGCCGTCAAAAATAGCTGCTTGGGTTTTTTTTCCCCCCCTCCAGGAAACTGTCACGATTCCTTGCACACAATTCCCCACCAGCCCTACAGCACCTCACTGAACTGAAGCACAGCTACAGACTGCCTGTTTGCCTGGTGCTAAATAACCAACAGATCCCTTAACTGCGCCAACCACCACACTGTGATTTTTCCCAAACCTCCCTCCCCGGTAATTCCCAGTTCACCAAACAGGTTCCACTGCTACGGTGGATTAAAATAAAAATTCACACCTGTGCCCATCTCCATACGCTCATGTCAATGCGTCTCTGAGAAGCAGCTTTCATTCCCATGCAAGTAACAGCGCACACAAAAAATACATCGACACAGCCAACATCCGTTTGCTGAAGAGCATGAAAAACCCAAGTGCGCTGCTCGTGGGAAGTAGGGAGCAAACACTGCCGCCGTGCCTCAGGCTGGAGGTCAGGGCAGAAAGCTCCCACACATCCCCTGCACAGCCCACTCCACCCGACCCCGGGCTTTGTGACCGTTCCCTGCCCAGGGTGGGGTCTGCGGATTCACGTTGAAGTGGAGCTGCTATGAAGAAGCAGCGGGGCCACAGGCAGCAGGGCGAGAGGACTGCTGCATTGTCTTGTCAGATGCACGCACACCTCCTCCTGCCCGCAATCCGCCGGCTCCCTGCGAGCCACGCTTTAATTAAACCTCTCCCAGGATCTGTTCCGAGGGAAGAGCACCTGAACCCCTGCCAAAAAAACGCAAGCAGCCTCTCCTCCCCCGAAATATACTGGAAGCCATTCACCCATGCCAAGGCTCTGTCCAGGAGCAGCCCTCATCTGGCTTTGGGGTATGGATGCCCAGCACCCATCCAAGCACCCATAGGTGCACCCATCCCTCCGGTTCTGCAGATCTTGAGTCCTCTGCAGATGGGCCAGGGGGCAAACAGCCTGCCCTTGTCTGGGGGAGCGCTGCAATATTCTGCAGTACGGGGCTGGTGGGAGGCACGGCTGGCACAGCGCGGGTGCGCTTCCACACTATTCCACCAGCAAAGGGCGGGAGGCAGAAGGGAAGCAGGGAAGCCTGCACCAACGCCACGGGTGAATTTGGAGCTGTTCTCCAAGGGACCCTTTGGGGGCAAGGTCTGTGCGTACAGACCGGGGAACTCAGTGCACTGCACGCACACAGAAAGCAGCCATCAGCCCTTCCGTGTGCATACGGGGGGGGGGGGGGTTGG
>PPHD01008767.1:0-14991 GCA_002909625.1 Bambusicola thoracicus | reverse complement strand
GAAAAAAGAATGCAGGAGGGTGGCTGGAGGGGGGGGTCTTAAATGTGAAATTCGGAATTGGTTTAACACCAGAGGGCAGTGTTTTACAATAATTCCTGGCTTTCTTACTGTGATTGGATGATAATTTTCTTATTTAGTTGTATTAGAAAAAGAAAATAGAAAGGAGTGATGGGGTGTGTCTTGAGGATTTTTTGCTAAATACACTTTGGAATGTTTAATAAAGCCTTCACTTCTGTGGATTCCAATAAACATTCTGGTAAATGGAATTATGTATATGAAGCTTTAAAAAATACACCACTGCTTTTATGTGTGAGATTAGAATGTTCATATGGAATATATCTTGCTGAGAAGATGCTAATTATAATGACAAGGCATCCTGTTGATAGATGACTGCTAAGCTGCAGCCATCTCCACATAAGCATACTGCAAACACTGTATGTTCTTGCTAGTGTGTTTTCTATGCGTATGTGTACTTTCAAGAGAAGAGAAAACATTGCTTTATCTTTTCTTCATGTGCCTACTTTTGTGACAGAGATTGGGGTGTTCTGTGAGTTTCTATAGTAATCTGGTGCTGCAAAGTTCATCACAGGAACGCTGGTGCATTGAGCTGCTATTTGCAGTTCTTTTTGCTATTTGCAGTTCTTCTGTACTGCAAACTTCTGTGTTTGGTTGTTTTTTTTTTGTTTGTTTTTTTTTTTTAAATATTTTGGATATGTTAACAGTTTGTAGTGGAAAAACTGGTCTTCCATGTATTGCATTTTGATTTCTCTTCCTCCCCCCCAACTGATGGGAGTACATTTAATGTGCGTGTAATGGCTGAGCAGTTTCTTTTTCTTCCCGTTTCTTTGCTAAATGCCAAAGTAGTCCAGAAGGAAATGAAAATTCAGGAATTCTTATGCTGCTCTGATGTCATCAAACCAGTAATTAATTTTGCAGGCTTAGACCTTTTCAGGTGCAATAAAAGAGATTTTGTAGCTCTTTGTGAAATATCTCTGCTTTGAGGCATGTCAGTATTGCAACTAATAGTGGTAGTACTTAGTATTAATCTAGAAGCAAAATCATTCAATTTTTTATTTTCCAATGCTTTTGCCTCCCACTGAGTATTTAAATGATTTAAAATGTCTTATGGGTTCAATTGTACTGTCTTAATAAGTATTTTTTATGTTTGTAAGCAACATGAGCATTTATTCTTCGTTAGTATAGCTTTCAATTTTACATACACCAAAAGGGACAGCATTTTTTTAACTGGATGTTGTAAACTGTGCCAGGATTGATTCTTGCATTCACTTAGTTTATACATAGAATATATTAGGTTAGTTGGAATTGTTAATTTTCCCTTGGGGAGAAGCAAATGCTCAAGGCACTGATTGATAAATCAATAAATCTTTAGTGAGTTTGGTAAATAAGCTGTCAAGGGTGTATGTCATTTTTCCTCTAGAGAACAAATTTTAGTCAGAATGAATGTGTTTGTTTCCTTGCATTGTTTTCTCCTTCAAAATAGTAAGACACAATACTGCATTTAAATAAGTCCATAAAATTGCAGGGATTTATTAAACAGCAGCAAAGATCAAGCTTTTCCTTGATATCTTAACAAAGATTTCAGTTGTTTGCATATTTGCATTTCAACCCCTAACCTTTCCTGAGGACAAATAGATGTCTGACTATTAAGCCTAAAGGCACAGAGCTGGAAATCTGTATTAATCCTCTGAATGCTGACTAGTTTTCCTCAACATTCCCAGCGTGTGTGAAGAATGTGTTTTTAGCCAGAAGGCAAACTGGCATCTAAAGCAAAGCAAGAATTTTGAAAAATAGTTGTGTTATGTATAAATTTATTTTGCCCTTAGTGTTTCATTATTGCATATTTGTTTCATTATTCTATATTCTATTTAAAAAAAAATAACTCTAGCTTTTTACTCTTGTGAGGAAGGTGTTGGTCACTAGAAATGGAAATGTGAACTTGGCTATTTTTGGTTTCTCGTAGTCATGCGCATTCTTAAACTTATGGTATCGTTCTAGGCTGAGAAACAGTGGAAGGAATATGAGAGTTGTAGCATTTAGGAATGTCACAAATTACAGCTCAGCCTCTAATGTCAGCATTAATTAATTAACTGTAAGACTGCTTACATGAGTTCACCGGATATTGTGGTAGCTGCTCTATGACATACAGTCTTCAGCCCTGAGGCTTCTGCACTGCAAAGATGTAAATCTGAAATCTTACGTCACACTTTTTGATATTAAAATTTATTGTTGCTACATTTTTAAGTGGAAAATACAGACCATTCAATTTAGTTGACTTTTCTACTACGTAAATGAATGGAAATTGGAATTCCATTCTTGGTAATATTTTTTTCTCTTATAGTAAATATCCAGTCTTTATATTTGTACCATAATAAAGTGCAAATAGAGGTTTCTGTGGTCAGGAGAAGTGAAGCAGACGGCCCCTCGAAGTCTGCATGGGGCCTGTATATTGTGCTGCAGCTGCTGTGTACATTGCTGATCTCATTTAGAAACATTAGAGCTTCCACCAATGTTAAGTACTACTGAAGACAACTCAAATAGCATGCTCTTGAAGTAATTATTACCTGCAGTTCAGATTGTGGCCAATATAAAGAAAAAGTGGAAGCATTTGTTTCCCCTGAAATCAAGTCAAAATCATTTTAGTTGGGATGTTGGGTGGTCAGCTACTCCAGCTTCTGAGTCCGAGCAGTTTGGTTACTCCGGGAACTTGCCCAGTTCTACTTGTCTGCAAGGACAGAGGTATGCATTTTTACTCCTGTATTGTCCTATCACTTCCTAACAGAACTGAGTAAAGCTCAGAGGCATTGTACTTAAAATAGGGCAAGAAGTGGGCACAACCATTCCCTTAATGTGTGTGATGATGATCATTTGCCTGAGTGTACCAGCTAGGCTAGGCTGATGCTCCTTCCTTTTCACAGGAGCCTTGCTATTTCTGAGACAGTAATATGAAGTTATATATGACCTTTTGGAGCCTGTAATTATCAAGCTCTCTGCAACCTCAGTCATGTGTTTTTTTTTTTTCTTTTAAAGAATTTGTGCCATTAAATGATTGGTACAATTTGAACCTTATCTTAGTATTCATATTTTATACTGCTTAGTGACAATGTTTTGAAATAGAGTATACCCTGGAATAAGTAATCAACTGCATTTCAGTGTTCTCTTGTCTGCCCAAAAGACATGCGTTCTGAATCGGATAAGTCTATTACTGCCTCTTTATTTAAATAAATATTTGATAACATAATTTTGGCATAATACCTCAAAATGCTTGATGATATATCTGATAAGACACCAAGCACTGTGCCCTTTTGGTAAAGCTAGAAAGCTAATGCAGGTGTTAAATAGTTAACTTCACCTCAGAATGGTATACTTAAAATCTTCAGCTGTAATTTTAAGTTTCTTTTTTTTTTTTCCAGTTCAACGTTTCAGGCTCTGAGATGAGTATGTATTTTTTCCACATTTGTCAAAATAAAGTGCTGATCAGAAATGTAGTATGTTCTGTCATCCTTCTTTTCTTGTCACTGGTAAGATCCATCATAGACTACAGGGATGAATTGTATGATAAAGCAGTGATAGGGGCGAATCTCAAAATTAAACCTATGGAAGTCAGAATAAACATTATGATAGAATTTGCATTAGCAAAACCGACGCTTTTAAAATGTAACACAATAGCGGCTGCTGCTGTAATTTCAAGTGACAGATTCCATCCAGTGTTGTAGCTGATCTCTGCTCAGCTGATTTGTAGGCTTAGTGTCTTGCATGTGTGCATGGACTGCTATAAAAACATGAAATTTTACTTTGGAAAAAGTGAGGAATCAGTGGCATATCCTATCTCTACTGTTTTATGTATTATTTTATGTAACTAATTTGGGAATAGTTTCGTATTGGAGATTTGGACATCATGAGCTCAAATCTTAAAAAATGTGTGAGGAAAAAGTATTACTATGCAGTCACACATTGGGGATTTATTCATAAGTAAAATGCCTTCAGATTTTCTTAATGTCTTGTCTTAATTTAAACACAGTCTTTGAAGTATGTTATAGAAAAATGAGCAAATACTTCATTTTTTCTTTCTGAAGAAAGTAGGTAGGTGCTTTTTGTAGTTGCATGAGTGTTTTTCATCAATAAGAGGGGGAGAGGAGGTATTGAAAAAGGTTAAATATAGGATGAAGAAATGTACCTTGAATTTGAAAACAGCTTGAAAACCCATGCTGCCTACTTAAAAATAACGTGCGTATTGGGCTATTAGATTTATCTAATAAGGCTCAGATTTTAGTTCGATAAAACCAGAAGTAATTAATATGAACGCAGTCATTTCTGCTAGGAAACATGAAATCGTTAAATAATGTGCCAGGATGAAAAAGGAAAGATAGACAGTAATCATCAATCTAGCCAACCACTGGATGGCATCTTTGTTCCACAGAATGACTTTTGAAGACATGGAGTTAGAAGTTGACTTTTGTAGGAAATTGAATGGCAAAGATGCTGGCCCTCTTGTATACAAATGTGTTTATGTCGGTGTCCAAAAATCAAGTTCTCTTTTGTGTTGAAGCTCCTCAAAGTAAAATAGGATAATGATAAAAATTTTACCATCAGACTGGAAGATCTGTATCGCTAAACATGATTAATGAAAATATTTAACATCTATCTTCTTTCTGATATAAAATAAAAAAGATGTACTTTGTGGTAGTAAATTGCTGATGTAAGTTGACAGGGAATAATTCTGTCCAGGAATTGCCTTGATAGTCATCTTTGTAAGTGCTATTGCACTGATTTTGATAATTCCTATGAATTCTTATTTTGTGCTCAAATAAAAAAGTAATTGCCTTTCTGATACTGCCTACCAAAAAGAGAAGGTGAAACTTGGAATCTCAGGATACTCAAGGTAGAAGTTTAAAAAGACAAAAAAAAAAAAAAAAAAAAAAAAACCTCTGTGAAAAGTGTCAGTATCCTCAGGAATTTCACTTTGGAGAAGAAATGAAGTTCTTAGCACTGGTGGAAAACAACAAAAGCTGCCTTGTGCAAGTAACAAACTTTTTCTGACAATCATTGTATAATTTGCCATTTTCAGCCTCAAGTATTCAGTATATTTCTCCAGGCTTATGCAGGCAAAAATCCCTTCTTCTTCCTTCAAAAGAAAGCAAAACCCATATCGTAACAAACTGTTGCAGTCCTCCAAGAAAATTGGATACTCTGAGGCAGATATCTGGAGGAGTATGGGGGGACAGGGAATACCTGGATTTCTGGATTCCTCTCCTTACTTTTGTTCTTAATCCTTACTTGTAGTTTTGGTTTTTTACTGTAGGCATTACATATTTTAGCAGGTGAAACTAAGTATTCTAGAGCACGTAGAAGGCCACGTATGTATGTTTTTATATAAATGTTTTAAATCAAACTTTTGCTTGTTTTATGCAGTAGTAGAAGTCTGAAGTTGGATGTACATGGATCTTTTCCATATGTATCTTCTCAACAGTTGTGTAGTTGTTCCTAGAATACACTCAGATACAGTGTCACAAATAGCTCACAAACAGAAAGTGCTGAAAACAGATTATTTGTTTCCATAGTTATGAGCCAACTCTTATAGAGGTAGGAGATAACAGACGCTTGGGAGATACCGGTATGATCTGTCTTCTGAAACTCAAGTTTGTCAGTTAGTCCTTCATCAAGCTGTTAGGAAGGGTATTGCAGAGCAAACAGTGGCTTGGGAAATGTTGCTATCATCGTCTGAAATGCAGCTCATTTTTCTAAAACTAGATGACATGTTCAACTGTTTTGGTATGTTGCTAGGGAAAATAGTATTGTACAGTTAAACCATGCTTGGAAACCAAACTTACCTGTGAATTCGTTGTTGTTACTCGCAGATGAAGAAAAGGCACCTCCATCACTCCAGGCCTGCTTGTGGGGACTTTGTAATATGATCAAGAAATAGTTAATTCTGAATCTAGAATATGTAATGTGAGAATTGAGACCGTGGTAGTTGTTAGCAGTTAATTTGTATGTATTAATTGAATGTTTCACATGTAGAATTATTTTTTATCTGTATTTTCATTATAGAGATGATGATGACATCAATGACGTTGCCTCTATGGCTGGTGTTAATCTAAATGAAGAAAGTGCCCGAATTATGGCTACCAACTCTGACTTGGTTGGAACCCAGATACAGTCGTGTAAAGATGAACCCTTTCTTGCTGCTATACCTCTACATAAACGCATACTTGAAATGGGTGAGAAACATGTCCTCTCTTTTTGGTAGTTTTTTGTTACGTAGCTCTGAGTAACAGAATATGCTTAGCGCTTAAGATTGTTATAAATAAGGGGGCTTTTATGCCTTTTGTTACATAATCTTGTATTCTTGAACTGTCAAGGTTTTTGTGATAGAAGTAACTGAGCTATACCAAATCGGAACAAAAGCATTGTATCGGTCCTTTCATATTTCATACTTTCCCCGTGTTTTTTATGTCCAAGGATCTCAAAGCTCTTTGCAAACATTAATTATTTCTCACAATCCTTCATGTTTTACACATGAGGATGTTGAAACAGGGAGGTAAATTAAGTAGTTCAGGTCACAGAGGACACCTGTGAATAAGATTTAACAGATTGCTGAAGTTACCTGTCAAGTTTTTTTTCCCCCCATGCAAACCAATAATTCAGTTCTTAACGCTTGCATCTATTTAAGTTCACAGTGATTTTCTCGTAGTATTTTTTTCCAGAAGGTTTATTTATTTATTCTGTCATTTGAAAATGAATGTTATAAATTTCAGTAGAAAAAATAATTAGTCAAAATTAGGGCTGCTTTAAGGTTATTAGGCATGCTCATTATGTATTTTATTTTACATACATAATTAATATATTGTATATGATCTGTTACCTAAATGCATCTTTTCACCATAATTTTTGGTAATGTTTTCGGGTCCATCAAAGTCTTAAGATACAGAGCTCCAAGTGTACAGAAGCTTTTTAAGAACTCTCATAAATTTGTGAAAATCTGTAGGGAATCACTGTCCTCGTGGTTTCAAGATCTTGTTAAAAATCACTATAGTTAGGTTCTTAAGATTGTAGGGTTTGAAGGATATTTCTGAAATATTGTGTTTATGTTCATTGATTTAATGAAAGCCTTTTCATATTGCAGTTACAGCAAGTTTCTTCATTGATTTACTGTTTTCACTTTTGTGTTATAATTAGTTGAAGCCATTCTGAGAAATGAATTTTGCATGTTTTAGTTATCATGTTGAAATGATATGACGATCACATTATGTGATGCAGTGTGGGAAAGCATATGTGCACCATTTTGTGCGATGGCTTATTGCCAGCTGAGATAGGAAGGCAGAAAGATTGTTGTGAAATTTGTTTGAGAAAGTGTTGTGAAGGATGCTTACATAATGGTTTATACAGGTGTTAGAAAACAAAAAGGAAATGGAGACCGTTAAGAAGAATGGGAAATCAGTAATAAATTTGCTATATAAGCCTTAATGAACTGTCTGGGTGTAACAATTGCTGCACAACATGGAGCTGTAATTACAAGTGCAGGACTTGCAGGAATCTGTACATACTTGAAGAACCACAGAACCCATCATGCTATTCATCACTGCCTTTTGGGGTTTGCTCCTCTGAGGAGCAAATCCCTATGGCTGTTTTTGAAGCTTTATTGGCTTTGATAATTGAAATGAAACTTTCAAAGCTTTTAAAAGCAGCTGCAGGGATTTACTTCTCAAAAGCAGTGAATCCAAAAGAGCGGCCACTCCTAGTGATCTCCTGCAGCCACTCTTAGAGCTTTATTTTGTCTTTATATGAAGCCTTTTATAGTTTTGAAAGTGTCTGTGGGGTTCACTAGTGGCTACTATCTGGGATCTATGGCTCTTGAGAAGAGAATTCCTTCAGCCAATTTAGAAGTTTTAGAAGCTTGGTTTTCACTGTGTGTGGCCAGATTTGTTGATTGCATGGGACCACACAAATTTAGTAGTGTGTGCTACTGGGCACTTAAAATAACGACATTGTAAGATCATGATGAAACTCAGTCTTACCATGTGTTGCTGTGCCTAGACACACCAGGATTAAGCATTAAGCACAGGAGGCTGTGACCTTCTCAGGCACGTTAGGAAAAGAAAGTGTCTTATTTGAGTCCTTATTCTTCTGTTTTTGTTATGCCTGTTGACAAATGACATAAAATACATCTTCTTCTTCCTTTAACCTGAGTATCACTTAAATAGACCTTATTTTCTACCTTTAAATCTATTCATATTTAATGATCACTTTAGATTTAGGGCATGTTTTTAATGTTTTAGTAAAAGAGAGATTTGTGGTATGTACAGTATTAGGAAACTGCTCTTCTCTCCCTTCTCAGAAGCTAGATCTTTCAAGTTTTCTGTAATATTAATCTCTTCCTCTCTTTTCCGAGTGAGAGTTCTGTCGAGCAACTCAGTAGTGTTCCCCAAAGGCTGTTTCAGAGATTGTGCTTCCATTCACCAGAGTCAGAATATAAACTGCTAAAGCAAGAGCAGATGCTTCTCAGTCTTTGGGAGTAACCACCAGCCAAATGCCTCAAAGTTATAGTGAAAGAGGTTTCTTAGTATATTGTACGTTCTTATCTCTACCGCTCAACTTGGCATTGTTATCATCCAAAGTTTATTTTAAATCTAAATGAGTAATGTTGTTATTGATCTGTCTAAATGGAAGAAGTAACTGAAAGGTAATCCATGAAAAATTATTCATCCGCTTTCCACATGCTTCCTTATCCAGTTTGATATCTGGTTGTCTTTGTCTGGTAATCATTGTCGTTTGTTATTGTGGGAAGACAGCATTGTGACTGTTTCAATTTCTTTGATGCTAAACCAAGCGTGGATATTTCTGAGTAGATAATGCATTTCTTTTGCTATTCCATACAGGATCATAAAAATTTAAACCCAGATCTTTCTGTATGACAGAACAGCACAATGAAACACATGCACAGAGCTGTAAGACTGTTGTTTCTTTTGGCAAGTTCAGAGGCAGAGCCTGATGTTCTTCATACATGCGCTGATGTGCGTGTAAACTTTAAAAACTTTCTAGGCCTTTAACTCCTTTAGTAAAGTGAGTGGGTAAGATAAGCTGAAGAGTGCTGAAAAATCCTAGCTAATTTGTCTTTTTTTTTTTTTTTTTTACTTTTTTTTGCGGGAAAGAAACAAGAAAAATAATTTTGTAGATGTTTCACTTTTATTCATTCACAAGCTATTTCTTCATGGGTAAGAATGCTGTATTGATTTTATTAGGTTTTAGAAGCTAGTTTTAGACATCGAGTCTTCGCTGTTTACCAAAAGGGGCAACGCTTTAATTAATAAGATGGTATGGTATAGCAGGTTGTTTTAAGAGTGAAACTGGTTTGTAACTGTGTTGTGAAAATGGAAACTCCTTGATTCAAGAGTTACTGTAATTACAGCATTGTTCCCGAGACTCATCAGATAAGAATTAGACTATACTGTATTTTTGATACAGTGAATGTTATCATGACATAAGGATGGGATTAATAAGGTGATCCTACGTTTCTTTCCTTCTCTCTTTCACATCATCTTCAGTGCTCTTCACCCAATGTTTCTGTTTCAGTTTGTGTTGTTGCAGAGCTCTGGCTAAATAGAATAATTACAAATGTGACATGATAAGAGGTGTGGGACTGATTTGGCCGTATTTAATCCATGTTAAGTGTCCATCTTGTATTTCTAAAGTATACTTGAATGTGTGATAAAAATGTATTGAAGAATTGCGAATATTTTCTATTTCACATTGATTCCTATTCATTTTTATATCTTCATTAAGAAATCAAATTTTCTGTAACATGTTTTTATTGTTCTTGAGTTATGTCTATAAGCAAGTATTATTATATATTTCCTTTAAAAAGTCTATTACATTGACAAAATAGCATACACCTCTGACATTTCCTGTCAATAATTAGTACTGGATTCTCTTGCTTTGTCCAAATAGATTTTAGTCAAGAACACATATAGTGGTGCAGGTGAATTATTATGAAACTTGTAAATGCACTGTTGAATCCAAATGCTCCTAGATCAGAAGAGGTCTACAGTCATTCTTAAAATGGCCTCGGAGCACTTCAGCTTTATAGATTTAAGCCACTGTCTCTGCCAGTGTAGTAGCTGTAGGGTTAGGTTCAGCATAATAGATAGATTTACCTTTTTGTTATTTTACTGGTAATGTATTTTTAATTGTCTAATGACTTGTTGATTGTTGTTCTGTTGTTCAGTTACATTTGAATTATGTGTCTGCTATAGAAATGCATGTTAAAAACATAGTAAATATCTGTCTTTCTGTATTCTGTAGTATACTGAATCTACTTTGTGACACTGCAGTGGCAACTGAGTTGTATGCACATATATATATATTTTAAATAGTTTGAATACTCTGGAGGGCATTTTTTATTGTTAAACAACATAAAAGCTGATTGGAATATCCTTCATGAAACCAGGCCAGTAGATTTCAGAGCCTCTGTTTAAAGCATTTGTTACTAGTTTAATAATGGAGTCATTCTGTCATCCGTGTTTCATCTGTTTATTTGTCAAAAGTTGTATTCATGTTTGAATGAGATGAAACTACTATTGATGATTGCTCTTTCACATATGGAGCAGTTCTAACATAAAAGTATACTTATTTCTGTGGCTGGTTTACTTTAGAGGGTGTTTATGGCTGCTTAGATTATAGTTGTTGTGGGTTCTGAAATTCTGAGCCATCAAATTGCCTGCAAACATGTTTTTTTGTTTTCAGTGCACTTTTTGTTGATCCTAGTTGTTTTCATCATTGACTTTTAACTTGTTATCCATAAGCTGATTTGTCTTCAAACTGAAATATTCCTTTTAATACCACTGTTTTCCAACAGCATTTTTCTGTCATGATGGCCTCCTTAAATATCTGTGTACATAACTCTTGTGTTTGGAGATGGTTCTAATGTGCAAATCAGCCCATGAAGTCCTTGTTCTCCTTAAGTATAGGATTTTGAAGTTGTTCACTGTCCTAACAAGATACATAGTCCAATTGAACTGTACCAAGAGTGGTGTTTTCTGTGACTTTAGTTGCTGCTTCCCAGGAAAAAAAAAAGTGCTAGGTATTGAGTAACACATATTGCAACTTACTTTGCATGCCAAATATGTTGTCTTTCTGAAGTTCCTATGAACTTAATTATGTCACGTGTAGGGAGACATGACAGATATGGAAATGTATGTAAATTCTGACATATGAAATAGTTTGATGGCTTTCTTAGTAAGTACAAAGCTTTTCTCCCACTGTGTAACACAAGCAATTTACTAGAAATTTCATGTAGGTATGCACTTCTGTCTCATCAGTGTTCATATTTATGAACATTTACTTTATTATGTTATATTTAATAGCAAATTGTTGTTCTGTACTGCAATTTATTATTAGCTGGTGTTACAATATTATAAGGCAATTAAACATTGTTTACATTTATTATTATTTTTTTTTTAAAGGTGGGAATAAGTTCCCATTTAAGTATCAGCAGCAGTGTTGCCAAATAAACATAACCAGTAAGTATTTCAGAAGAGTGTTAAAATGTATTGTTGTTCTTTCTCTAATAGGTCCATGATTAGACTTCCTGTTTTACAAGATGTCCCAACATGTGTTGGAATGATAACCTCAGTACCACCTGAGAGCTTGGAGTCTGCCTTTCTGTGAAAGGTAAGGCGGCCTCTGTTCAATGTTTTTTCTGTATTTCTAAGGTTTTCTTTTTATTACTCTTATTGGTTGTGCAACACTATGAGAAATAAATGAAGATGTGTTCAAACTATGATTATTTGTGAAGAAAATGAAGCTGTAATTTGTCGCTCAGCCTCAGAAAAAGTTTGTATCTGGAAACAGAACGATTTAAATTTCTCCGTCTCTGCAAAGGAGGGTAAAATTAATACCGTTCCATGGAGATTCATTCTCTGTCAGATTCATTCATAAAGTCTATCTCATAAATAGATTTCTAGTAATAAACATGGGATGTAGAATAAGAACAATAAAAAGAAAACCTTAGAGAGCCATTCAGTATTGCAATAAATCTGACTTACATTATCCCTGTAGGCAAGCTCCATGCTCTAGAGGTGGTACTAATGTCCCGAAACTCAACACATGTTGGAACATCTTTGTGGAGGAGGAAGTCATTGATCAGTGAGCAGTATCTTCGAGGATCATTTACGGGGAAAAAAGTAAAAGGTAATAGTTTCTAAAATATATCTCAATGATTGTTCATTACGTTTATTTGGCAATCCTGCTGCTCATACTAAGGTTGCAATGGTTTTGTTTCTTAAAATTACTGAAATACCTCATAATCTTTAGTCTTTCTCATGTAAGTTGAATTTTCTTTTAGAAATTTCAGTGCTCAGCAGGTAAAAATCTCACTTTCTGTTTTAATACATTACATGTGCTAGTCTTCTTTATGCTATTGAATCTACTGCACACGAAGTCCTTGTTGTAGGATAACTCACTGGCAATTTGACACTTTTTTCAGTGGTTAAGATATCAAGAGTGTTCGGCTGTGGTTTGTCTAGTGTTAAATAAAGTAGGCCACAGCCAAATGTTGAGAAGTATTGAACCAGTACAAAAACATTTTACTGATAACAAAGGGTTATTTTTTTTTCAAGGAGGTAACTGCATCGCTGAACGTTGTGCCAGATGAGGTACCATCTGTTGCTGCACAATTGTGTAAATGTATGAATTCAATATAAACCACCATAAAACACAACTGTTTTGACAAAATCACGTGACCATATTTGATCTGGATTCACTTTGGTAGTGGTGGATGATCTGGTAATAGCCAGATTTAGCATTAAGTCGTGAATGTGGTGAGATGTCCTGATCTTGACAACTTTCCCTCTAATCCTGGACATACACAGACAATGTTGCTGACACTTTGAAATTCAGGTTATGGACTGCTCTTCTGGTATCCTTTATAATTTCCTGTATCCTTTGTGCACATATATCTTTTCCAGGTGACTTGCCCATCCTGCCTCCTTAAGATGTTGATGCCTCATGTTGAACTAGTCTGCCTAATGTCAGTGAACATCTGTGATAGCTCTTCAGACATGTAACCTACGAGACATTTATAGGGTCAGAGTTAGAGTTTCTTCAAGAAAACTAAATTGCCAAAGTGTCTACATTATTTACATAATCTGCTTCAAAAAAAAACAGAAGCATATAGGCAAATTCTTTTCCATGGTATTTATTTTTATCCTTTTGTGAACGTGAGTTAGATTGTTCCACTATTGCAAGGACCATGTCACAGTATACTGGCATTTGTGCTTGTCATTTCTGACATTCTTATAACAGTTTTTTCCCATGTCTTGTTTACTTAACAAACCCATAATCATATTGTTCTTTTACTTAAGCCTGAGATCCTGTAATAGTTTAATATCTTTTTCATCTTCGGTTTAGGACACTGAGATTTTTATTTCTTCCACAAGGAATTAGATAAAATACAGTTTAGTTACAGAGAAAATAAAGAAAAAATTACTGTAGTCCACTTCTGTTCCTTTGGAGTTCACATTCTTTTTCTGTCCACTCTGGTTAAGCTGTCAGGCTTCCTGTCTGAATACCATATATTCTGTTCTACTGCTAGATGCACTGCTTTTCTGTTAGTGCTTTCCTGATTTGTGGCAACTGCTTCCATTTTCCAGGCCTCCGCTTACCTGTGCATAATACTGTTTGGCAACTAGCATGGTTCTGTTGAAGGCAAACTGCTTAGGATTATAGAAATACTCTTCGGGGATGATTAATAGCTGCCTTTTAGCTGTTTAATTACTTAGCTCAAAGACGGAATTTTGGAAACTGGATTGTCTGGTTATAAATATTTTAGGTCAGACCTCTTCTCAAATTAGTTCTTTCTTTTTGCCAAAAAGTATGAATTACGTTTGTAATCCTGGACTTACGCTCTTGCTGAGAATTCTTAAAGATTTGTTTTGTTTTTTTCTCATTTTTTACATTACTTTTGTCAAAAAACGCTAATCATGTAAGAAGGGTTAAACAGTTTCTCTAGTAATTCTTCTTCTGTTTCCTGGATATTTTTCCTTGCTCTAAATCCCACTGACTTGCATAATAGCTTTGAATAAGCATACAGAATAGGCTTTTTGGCCTGGTTATATGAGGATTTTTGATCTGTTTGGCTGTTTCTCTGCCTCTGTTGTGTTAAAATAGTTATACTGCTATGACTCCCTGGAATGGAGCTATTTTTTACTCTGATCTCGGTTTTCTAAGTATTAGGGGTATTAGGTAAAATTAGGAGGTGAATGTTCAAAACAAGCAAAGGTAAATAGTGAAGTTGTCAAACCTTTATTTTAGGATGTTGCAGGTTCAAGAAATGACTTGAAAAATTAATGGGAAAAAAAAATCCATCGAGAGGTTGTAAAGAGTAAGATAGGATCTTTAGGGTGGTTCTGAGCTGTATATGGTTGCAGTTTTATGTGGGCACTCTTTTGTTTTATGTTTTTTCAGCAGCATTTCACGCTACTGCTGTTAGGGAACGGGTGCTGGACTGCATTGTTAAGTATGAACTTTCTTTTTATGCAATTGCAGAAATGCAAAAAGTTTATCATAGTATAATTTGTACTGAATAAGTTAAATCCGCTGTAGTACCTGGAAGAAGCTTTGAGTGCTTTTCTCTGCAGTGCATTCTCCTGCAGGGATTGAGTCTTAGCTGAATCTTACTTTGCTAAAATAATGTGGTTGGCACTTATTTTGGAGAAAGCAGAAGAAGAGAATATTACAATTTTCATAGTATTTATTTAGACTTTGTATGCATTAAGTTACATTAGGATTGTATGGCTAGTCTTTTCTGCTGTGTCTTGCATTGAAAATTGCTATGTATTTCGAGGATTTTCATCTGTAAGTTGGATTTATTTCTATGTATATTTAAAAGTAACTACTTTTTCACTGATTTCTCAGTTTCACAAATTGCTTCCTGAAGAAACATCTCAAGGTGTGTAGATCTGAAGTAACTAATGT
>PPHD01008766.1:5130-21400 GCA_002909625.1 Bambusicola thoracicus | reverse complement strand
AATTACCATTATTATTTTAAATAATATTTAAAAGCATTAGGAAAAGGAGACAAGTATTATCCTGCACTAGTTTAAAGCAAACCATGTATCCAATCCATTCCTCTTCAACCCCATAATAATCTGTGAATTCATTCAGGCAAACGGTATTCACTGTCCTCTTTACTGCTATTTCAGTTAGGTCTGGCAGAAATAGACTGCTGCTCAACAAAATCTGTGCTGACTGAAACAAAGACTTCTGATTGCAAATCAGCCAAACGATTAAAGCTGTTCCCCTCAAATCAGTAAGAAACCCTTATTTGACCTAAGTTAAAGTCAGTACCCATGCACCGACCAGTATGTACACATTTCATGTAAAGAGATGAGATGCAGCACAACTTTAAAGCAACCTGGTGGCTACTGGGGGATAGGAGTGGGCAAATTTGAAAAGGGAAAACAAGGCTAGAAGTGGATCCAGCGCCTGCGCTTGGTTCTAGGAGCACGCCTTCCCTTTCCTGCTTTAACCTAGAGAGAAGCAAAGGAGGGCAGAAGGAAGTCACTCAGCCTGATGGTGACCATCCATCCAGCTGTTCTTCCGAGAACAGATGACAAGCCCTTTTACCATTACATGTGCTAAACATTAAACAAGTGATTCTTTCTGAAATACATTCTTCTTTTGAGTTTAATCACATTTTACACATTCCCACTGTCCTCTTCCATTTCACTGAGATTGCTTCCCTCAGCTTTTCCGAAGGCATTGCTTTTGGAAGCAGCACAAGACAACCTGGATTCTGTACCTCTTGGCCTGCTGTACTCTTGCAGTAACTCTGAGCAAAGTCCTGAGTCAACACAATTCCAGAACTTAGGTTCTTTTGAAAATCACCAGGAGCAAAAAGTTTTGCAAGTTTGCAAAGAATTAGAAGGACACAGGCAACGTCTGTTGCTTTCCCATCCTCGAGCAGCAGCTACAAATCACAAAACTCTGAGGACAGCATGGGATGCTTTTCCAAGGGCATCAATCTCACACCACCACCAGAGAGCAAGCAGAACTTGGCACTGCCTTCTAAATGAGAGCAAACAGGATTTTTCCATCCTGCCATTCAATATTATAGAGCTGGTAAGCAAACATTCTAATTGATATATCTGGTTGTCTCCATCCTTCAAATAACCTCTGTTGACCTATCTCTCTAGGCTATATACTGCTAACTCAGTGACTCTGCAGAGCTCTACATTAAATCCATTCTATATTCTTCTGCAAACTGAAGAAAAGACTTCCACCTGGACTTCAGGCAATAACATGTGAAGTATTTTAGTCAACAGCCTTTCACAGCACACCCTTTTCTCTCTTTCAGAAAGAGTTCCTTAAATTTGAAATACTATACCTCTTCTTTAAATCCTGGAAAGCATTCAGCTTCCCTTTTCCATCACAGTTCATTTATCTTGCAAGAAGTTTCTAAGTACTTGCTACAGAGAGAAAAAAAAATGCACGGAGAGAGAAAAATTTCATTGTGGCTGATATTAGCCTCTGGACCCCACTTTCTGCACACTCTGCAGCAGAGAGAAGCATGCACTCTGAGCCTTACAGGAGCCAGCAGTTCAGAGCAAAACAGTTTGGCCACTCTTCCAATTGAGTTTCACACCTAGAGTTATGCAAGCGTAAACAAAAGCACCACAAAATCACACTGCCATCTTGCTCGGGATTTAACAGATGTTCTTCCAAAATTCTATTTGGGATTTTATGTCAATCTTCAGAAACTTTTTAAACCCTCGCAACAAAGACTACAAAACCTCGCAATAAACGTGTCCAAATGAAGACAATTCATGTAACCAAGGCTTGAGCAACACTAATATATCTTAAATGTGACAGATTAGCACTAGGACTAGAGAACAATTTATCAGATTTTTGTTGATTTTGGCAGAGCACTGTAATTACATGTATCTGGGTACAATATCCATCGAGGTGGACATGGCATTGAATCTGGAAAGGACAAATTCTTAATGCTGCAAGGAAATGAAATAAAAGTTATCAGCTGGAAGTTGAACAAACACTGCAACTAAAATCTGGGTGCATCCTTCAGGATCTGAAATACTAAAAACCAAAAACATGCGTGCCTAGTTTCTTGAGGACTCCTTACAAATCAGCCATTTGCAACGGGACAACAGACACATACACATTGTTTTTCTTCAATCTATTCCAAACTTGCTCCTTAATTGAATTAAACTTTGAAAACAGAATTTAAATTTGAAAATCATTATCATTTACTTATGTGACCATAACAAAATGCCTGCAACATATCATTCGTTAAAACATATACTAGAGGGTTACATTACAGTGCAACGTTTCTACAATAACTAACATTTACTATATTAGGACAAAGGATAAAAAATACTGAAGTTAACATAGCTACAAATTATTTTTCTTCAAAATATTCTCATAACATAGCATCAGCTACCAGCACTGCCAGACAACATTACTCAACTGTTCCCCATGAACCCACACCATTTTTCATGCATTTTATATTCTGTTGAGTGAGTTGTTCTCCCCTAAACTCACAGTGACCAAATACAGAGATTTACACAAAATCTTGTTTAGCAGATTGTTGATAAGATAAAAGCTTTACACAAGAAAGCTGTTTAGTTATTGGTTATCTGTAACGAGAATTTTTCAAGGTTTTTTTTTCTTTTCTTCTTTTAGCAGCAACCTCATGTTGCATCAGCAAGAATCTTACCACCCCGTGAATCATAATTCACTCATCACTACATACAGGCAATCTAACAGTTATCTCATTAGTCAGTACTGGTTCCTCAGTCTAATTTATTACTTGTTCTGTCTGAAAAATTTAGACATTGGTTAGAATGAGGAATTAGTATGGGGATTTTTCACAGATGCACACGTTTAATAAGGCCAAGTGACGTGAAGACGATGGACTGGATCCAGTTAATTAGGGTGAACGTGCCAACTTTTGCATTTCCATGCAAACTCTCAGCACTAGTATTTGCTGGATGAAGAGGATCTGTAACACCTATAAAACACACCAGTTTTCAGAAAATCAAGGATAATTCTGAGGCCAAAGTCTTTTCTGTAGCCTAATCTGTGAAAGGAGTTGAATGGTTTTCACTCTGCAGTACAAAGACCCTGGTGAATGTTCTTTTTACAACAAGAGTAACTATCGCAGACAAAAGGTGAAGAGCGATGGAACTACTGTTGGTTTCTATTAATATCAGAAGAAACTGAGGTGCAGTTTGTAGTTCTGGATACGCTACTTGGCCTGTGTTTTCCCTTGTGCGTTGCATGTTGGCACAAGGACAGGGCTGTATCCCTGAGGCTGGACATCCTCATTTTCTGTGCAGGACAAAGTAAAGACCATCAAAAAGAGAACAGAGCACACTGTGATTAGCTGTGCTCTACCTTAACCTTTGTTTTAATATCAAATGGCTTTCATTTCTTCGTTTGCTTGTTTTATTTTATCAGGACAGCGTGGAAAATTTGGCAGGACTCTGAAGCTTACTACATTCAAAAAATCATGGTACAAGACCCTGTTTTGTTTAGGTGAGATAGGGTGTACTTCCAACTTTGCAAAAACAAACCTTTCTGAATTTGGACTTGGGACAGGCTGGAAGTGTCTTCATTCCATTCCAAATAATCTGAAGTTGATTTTATCTCATAATGAGAGAAAATTATCTCACAAGATTTTACTTTTCAGTAGATAAACACAGTGATAGCAGCAATTTGGGAAAACAACAACAACAACAAACCTTCATAAAAACATGTCAAGAGATATATTATATGGTGTATTGTAGTACAGTTTTGGAACTCCTAACCTTTAAAAGAAGATATTTCTTACCATCATACTTCAGGATTTTAAGTGAGAACAGTCAAAACATTTGTTAAAAGACATAAAAATAACTGTTATGAGGAAAAGGTTGAAGCTCTACTCTAACAAAATGACTAAAACCCACACACAAAAAAAAGAAACAGCATGTGTGGTTCAGCACCCAGTTCAGACTCATGCAGCTCCCACTGAGTTGGGCAGGGATTGCGTGTGAGCAGCTGAGCATAAAACTGGGTCCAGGAAAAGCCACTAGGCAAGTGTGGAGCAGAAAAGAAAAAAGATTAATAGCTTCTCCTTAAAAACATGCACTAAGCTAGAGAACAGTTTGTAGGTTCCAAACAAGATAAGCAGCCATTCCTTTTTGGTTACAACCAAAGTATAGTCTGAGATTTCAATCTAGCATATAGCTACAAAAGAGCCATATAAGGCAACAGAACAGAACAAAAAAGGCTCCACAAAATACATTTCTGAACATCGAACAAACAAAAGACTATTTAAGAAAATAGACCACTCCACACTTCAAGAGGTTCTCGTCAAAATACTATGTATAAATAAAACTAGATTTTGACAGCTTCATTTAATTCTGCAATTCCAACACTGGAATTCCACACAAATCCATGGTATCTTGAGAGAGAAGAAACGCAGACTGAATTCCCTTTGATACTCCAGCTTTGGCTTCTACAGATAATTAAGTATTCTTTTGTTCATTTCATTACTGTTGCCTTACTTGATTTTGTTTTCTGAAGATGTTGAATTCTGACTTGCAAAAAATAATAATATCGAAAGTAGCAAGTATTAAAATGCTTCTGTGGGAAGGACAGTATCCCTGTGAACTCTAAAATGAGACACAGCAAAGGAAACATTTCATGAATGTCCACTGAGATTCACTGATCCTTAGTCCATTACTCTTAAGGTCTGGATAGATCAGATTCACCCAATTACACTTCTTTATAAATCTTAAGCAAAAACAGTGATTATCTGTTCACCATTTTTCCTTGTCTGGAGAAATGTTTATTGTATATCCAAATTCCTTCCGTCACTTGTCTAACAATGTATAACCCAAAACAAAAAAATTCCACAGAGCACACATGCAAAAGGATCATAATAAGAGCAGCTTGGAAAAATTTCAACATAAAGCTTGACTGAAAACACAAATGTTGTTGAGAATACTAAAGTCAGAGACAGAAATAGGCAACTGACATTTTCACTCCAGTTTCAAGGGGAACCAGAGATTTTTCTTACAACAGCCTTTAACTCAACTTTCACACAGCCTTCAGAAGACGATGTGTGAATGCACTCAATAAACGTGATTTCAGTGACTATTCTGTTTTTTTAAAATACCTGCTGCAACTTGAATCAGGGGTATGTATTTATCCCGAAGCAGTAAGGGAGGGTGCATTAATGCTTCATACAATGTAAGGAATGCTACTGTCTGCATAGTTTACATGTGAATGGAGACAGCAGTTCCTATTCAGAAAACAAAGACTGCAGAGCTCATGCCTTGATACATATATAAGTGTTTGACCTTGAGACATGCTAGAACCTAATTAAGTATTAGTGCAGTCAAAGATGAACAGATTTTCAAGTGCTTAGCATCCGGCTGGCATCAGTCTTTCAGCTCAGCTCTGCTTAGCATCTTTGAGAAGTGGTCCAACTAGCCAAGTCCTGCAGCAGCACGGCAAACCCAGCTCTGAGTCAGCACTGTAAGGAGACAGCCTCTCAGTGATAACAACTGGATTATTAGCCTGAAAAATGCTTACATCAGTATCATTTTATTACAATCTTAACGGTTAGTTCCACTTTCAAAAATATTCTGTGTGTCTACCATAGACAGCACATCCAATTTAAAATACATAGAGATACATAGATTTCTCAAAAACTAAAAGAAAATCCTGCCAGAGAATTTCTCTGGCCTTACAAGAACCTGCAGAACTCTCAATCCTCACTTTGTTTCAGATGTCACTCACTGACGTTTTCTAAAAACCACCTGTATTTAGGCCTTTAAACATCAATGGATAATTGTCACTTTAGACCACAGCAGGTCACTGTTCTCTGCTTTAGCCCATGCATTTCCCTTCTCGTATACAAAAGGGCTGTTGGGTAAGGCTATATTGAAATAAATATTCCTTTACCTTCCAGATAGTAAGAACTTTCACTCTGCACAGAAGTTATTTTCCAGATCTTTTCCTACTTTATTCTGCTTATGTTGTAAGTAAGGAGATTTTGCATACTTGCTTTCGTAACTACTGTGGCATATTTTTGCCACTTACCCAAAGTCATCAAAAGCATCTAAAAATTGGAAGTAAGAATATACTAAACTGAACAGTACCGATGGGGATTCAGGATTATTTGGAACTTGAATATACTGAAGTAAAATCTGCCTGGATTTCTTACTGTCATCACTTCCTCATCTCAACGCTTCTCTTGGAATCACTCAACTCTGTTTGCTTCAGAGGGATTTGGTAAATGCTCACAACATTGTATTTGGCACGTCCAAATGTGGTGTACCTCCACACCAGCAAAATGTGTAAGGCTATGGCTCCTTGGGCAGCACTTAGCCGCAGATGGGCAAGGCTTCCCAGTTGCCATCTGTTGGCCTGCTGTCCCCAGCCTGTCCTGGAGCCTAAGTCCTCAGACACAGGGCTGGTGTAAGGCCACCAGTTGGTATCACTGCCAGCACCGCTAGCTCCGAGGGCAGCCCAGGATGTTCAGCCCTTCACCAGCTTCCCAGAAGTACTACCAGCCACTAGTGGGGCCCTGATGCGTGATACCAAATACATGCAAGCAGGACAAACTTCTCACAACAGGGCAGACCAGATCTCCCAGTGAGAATTCAGCCTCTCCCTTGGCAATGCACAGCCAACGCGGGGGAGGACAGATGTTTTATTAACTGCTGGATGGCCACAAAAGAATAATACAAATGTTTTGGTTTTCATCAGGGATTCACTCAGACATTAAAAATCAAAGGATACAGAGCTTGGCTGGTTCCAGAAACAACCTCTTAACCTTTTATTTATGCTCATTCTCATAAATTTCAAATTGGCATTGTCCTTTTAGCACTTTTGAGTCAAGGAAAGATTTATCAAGCTGGCAGGTGAAGGATTCAGGCCCTGAACATGAGACCACCATGCAGAGACACATTCTCAAGGAAGGATAAGGGATTACTTGCACAACGGAGCCTGAGGAGATCACAGCACTGCATAAAGCTCCACAATCTACCATACACCCAGTGAGCTTTATGCACATGTCTAATCCCACTTGGTGTTCAAAATTAAGTGCCCGTATAAATTTATTTCAGATTCACAGACCAAATACTTACTACATGAAAGGGAGAACAATTTACATGATCTGAAGTTTGCAGAAGAACATGCTAGCAATGTAGAAAGATTAACAAGCTTTTTTAAAACATCAGCTCTTTCTTCTTGCATAGTTATCTTACTCAGATTAACCACCCTCCATCTCTCTCTTTTTGCGTATTAGTTACTTTCTCATGAAAAAGTAAAATAAAGTTAACCTTTACTGGACATTTCATAGCTGTCTGGTAACAGCTGCAGGATATCTCTATTATGCCCCATAAACAGTTGATATCCCACACTGAAAGAAGTTACACAGTCATTACATATTGTGGCAAGAAAATTTATGGAACAGAAAGATCAATTCTGGTTGCATAAATCATGTCCTCTAGGTGTTTCACCTGGCACCAAATGATAGAATAATATTTCATTGCTCCCTGTAACATCTGCTGTACTATTCAGACATCATAGAAATATGCTTCACTTTAAAGAACACGTTTTCTAAACTCCAATATTTGCAAGACTCAGCTACCCACTGTCCTATACACTGCAGAAATATCTGACAGAAACTGTAACAATAGCTTCAGTTTATCAACGTCCTTCACTGCAATCAAAAGTTTTCTTCTGCTCTGTATTAAGTAAAAGAATATCACATATGTTATGAAGCTGGAAATCAAATGATGAAAATCTAGGACACAGATGTATGAATAAAACCTTAGTGTTAAGGCACTAAGCCAAAAGGTAACAATTGCCAGGCACAGGACTGGAACTGGACTAGACTGAAAAAAAACAAATGAAAATTAAAATTGCAGAACAAGGACCTGTTTGCCACTGTCTGGAGAAAAACAGACAAAAATCAAATTAATAACTGAAAATGTGTGGCTAAGATTTTTACAATTAATTCTTGATTACAGATGGATGACACTTATATAATTCCTTGTGTCACTGGGTCATTTTTTGTTCTTTGTTTTATCTCAATTTTAAACAGAAGGCAAGAGAAGTTACATTCTCAAGCAACTTCTCTTTTCTCAACACTTTGAGAGCTATTCCACTACCATTCATTCTCACCAACATCAAGACTTGTGGCTGATAAGAACCAGAGCCAGATGATATTTTCTTCAAGGAGAAAGATGTGATCTCAGGGGAAGCCTCACATTAGCAACAGGATTATAATCCAGAGTACTCTTTGACAGAATTAAGTGTCTTACAACAAAATATGTTTTAAGAAAGAATACTTAGATATCAGTCTATTCTATTTTAAAATGTTTTTCTATGGGGGAAAAATATTATAGTGCAAGAAATAGGGTATTTTCTCTGCTCAGTCTCACATTGTCTTGCTCTCAGTCTCCCTACGTCCCAGCCCATAAAGCATGGGAACAATTTATAGACTGCACTGTTGATCTGGCCCTGGATATATAACCCATCCACAGATGGCTGTAAGCATCATTTGCTTGGCCACTGAGTGAAAAAGTTCTCCTGCAAACCTGAAGAAAGAATGAAGGGAGAGCCGGAGAGAAAAAGCTGAAAAAAAAAAAGATCCAACTCATTTTCAATAAATGCCTTTCCCAGTTTTGAAGGACATCCATACAACTTTTTTCTTTTTTCTTTTTTTTTCCCCCTAGTTGTATACAATATTTAGCAGGGAAAAACATGCTGTTACACATTTCCACATTTCAAATCCCTAGAGAAAGTTGAATAGAGATGCTATACACCGATACTACTTTACTTTCACTACACCTCAGTTCGCTTCACAAACAGAACTAGCCCTCAAATAATCAATAATTTCTCTTCATCATAGGCATTTCAAAAATCTCTCTCTGAGGATGGAGCCAGACACAAACTCTGCTAATGCCTCCAGGTCACATTCATTCTTGTATACTAGGACAGCCCAAGTGTTTAGCCAGGCCTCAGCATGCGCATGCATTCTTGAGAACAGACACATGCACAGGACTCCATTAAAATCCATTCAGGTCATTAGAGTACTGCGTGGAGGATATGGATCCTTGAAGCAGGACCCCTCCTATCAACCATTGACAGAGACGAGATACACAAAACTCAACAGCCTTCCAAATGCAAACAAAATATGCACAAAGCTAGCATTGGTTGGTGATTCTTACCCAGTTTTCAGTGGACAGTGCAGCCACAGAGGGCAGAGCACCACCAGCACTATTTCCAGTGCTGCTGGCCACTTCCAGCCATCTCTGTCTCCAGCTGCTGCTACCACATCTTTTGCTGGGGGACAATTACCACATTTACATTTAGCTGAATATGTTTGTTCTGGGTTAATTTTCAAAGGCATCAGTTCCCTCGTCCAATTACCACGTGGTGTAGCCCTGGAAATTGGAAAGGGAAATGGTGCAGTGATCACTGGCATTTTTTATTTTCTGTCTATCCCAGCTATATAGAGAATGTGTTATAATGATGGTTGTACTTGCAGTTTAAGCAGAGCCAAGCACACTGAATTTTAACCTCTCTCAGTGAGTCGAGACTATGCTCAGCTTAGATATGTTAGCAATTCTATTCAGGTTACCAAATATAGTTATGAACAAACACCGAAAAGAAAGATATACAGATAGTATAAAATAGTTTTAAAAAATAAAAATATAACAAAATTGCTCAGCTGTTGATACAGCAATTAAGAAACAGAAGAGAAGGCAGGGTGGGGAAGGCCAGGGCTGCCCACAATGGGAATGTGATGGGCTGTCTTGGGAGTTCCTCTGAGGAAACCATGCTGAAACGATAAACCTCCAACGCAGCAAGCAGGATCGCTAATCACATCTCTGCTGCAGTGCAGAGCCAAAGGACCAAATTAATTCCTTCTGTAACCCCAGTGACTTCAAAGGAGTTAACCCAGAGATGAAGTTGGCTTCAGGAATTTCAAAATGGACCCTGACCAATTCCCCCTAAGTAGGCTTCTTGTGTTACAAAACTGTCTTGGCTTTGTAATGTTATTATGTCCTTTATCAGTTTTTCTTCATACAGAATGACTAAGGAACTCCAAACCAGTAGCAGCACCTGATTAATATCAACCACTCTTCAAAGCATTTGTCTTAACACCAGGGGTTGTTGTTTTTTCAAGCTGGTGGGTCTCTGCGCTGATGACTTCATTGTGTGGTCTGTCTGGTCAAATTTGCTGCTGAAATCCAGCCTTTAGCAGCTGAAGGGTAATATTTTAAGTTAGTCATGAGCAGGATTTGAATGTTAAACTTGACCTTTCCACCTTTTCCAGTGTGTGTATTTCTGTGCTTCCTTTGCAGCCTCTGTATGCCCATCTGCGGTTCTCTTCTACCAGCTGCCAGAGAGCCAAGATTAATGTTGCCTTGTCATATATCAATAGCCACCAGAGAAACATAAACAGCTAAAAAGCTGTAATTACTTCTTATTATCTTTATATAAAATGGGATTTATGATGATTGACCACGTTTCCAGCAGCCAAAAGATGTATAAGAAGTGATTATACAATCTGACTGCCTCTCTCTGCTTCAACTGTTGTTACAGTTTGAGGTGGCTTGGACTAAGCACTCACTTTTTACACATCTCTCCTCTAACTGCTCAAAGCTGGGCTTCAGTCAAAAAACTACCTTTAGGCAAAAGTATAGGTTTAATACACATAGATACATGTAGCGCTGAATAATGCTACAGTTCAATTAGAAGGGAGGAAGGTACTACTCAGCATGAGTGAGGGTATCACTGTTGGCCTCAGCAGCATCTACACGGCACTTACAAATATGGTCTGCAGGATTTTTTTTCAAGATCTGGAGCAAACAGGTTTTGGAATTCCAAAACTTTTGTCTTTACTTCCAAACCTTTCCTGTGATAGTGCAAGTGGCTGAAAGAACTGTTTGAACCTGCTTTTTCTTCCATGGTGCTTCTTTCACTGCAATTTTTATATGTCTCTCACAGGATATTCTGTCTTTCATCAAATGCAGACAGACTTTCAGACTGTGTTGCTAAATCTTGATTCAGCCACATTAAGAAAGGATCTATAATAATGTTAGGAAGGTAATATACCTTGTTAAGAACATTCGTTCTTAGCATAATTTCAATTTTTATCATGCATTTTAACTACTCTCTTTGTACAAACTCATTCAAATTCATATGAATACACACTCTTATTACAACAAGTGACCAACTACCAGCAGAACAACTCATTTAACAGGCAGCAAAAGGCATATAAAATATTCTGGTTTTATACTCTAAGTATATACAAGTAGATAGCTTGTATGGCAAAGGATTCATTTTCTTTCTCATTAATGAACTCATTACCTCAGGTTCAATGCTTTCATTAAGTACATCTGCCTCCACTAAGGAACAAGTGATGAATATTTTACACACGATTTTGCTCATCATTTCAGAATTATACAAAAATCAGTTAATACTGGAAGGCAAAGAACTGAGGAGGACAGAAATTGCTGTATTAAATCAGACTGGAGGTACTATCATTTGACAGCTGCAAAACCCAGCTGCTCAAGAGCAGGCTGCAAGACCTCCCTCATAGACAGATGTGGGATAATGAGACAGCATCCTAAGATGCATCTTGATCTCTAGCAGATAAGAGATTGGATTAAGATAGATAATTGTTAACTATTTCTTCATGAACAGCAACCAGACAGAGATTTACCCAGAAAGGAGGAAGATTCACGGGGGAGAGGAAGCTTTTAATCCTTTCTCTTGGATATTAGCATGTGTCTAAAAGCTTAGCAGAAGATGCCTCAAAGGCCTTTACCTACTAGATAGGAAGAAAGGACATACATTTCCTTCACCCTCCAATTCAGGTTTGGAAATGGAAGAGAGATCATTCTACACCATCATTCTACAAGGATGTCTGGAAACTCACTACAGAATGGTGAGGGTGTAAGGACCTGGGTGTTCCATGAGTTGGCCATGAGCCAGGAGAGTGTCTGTGTAGCCAAGAAAGCCAGTGGTATTCTGGGATGCATTAAAAAGAGCATAGCCAGCAGGTCAAGGGAGGTGATCCTACTCTGCACCCTAGCGAGGCCACATTTAGAATACTGTGTCCAGTTCTGGGCTCCCCAGTTCAAAGAAGACAGAAATCTTCTAGAAGGAGTCCAGAGGAGGGCCACAAAGTTGACAAAGGGCCTGGAGTGTCTTCCTTATGAGAAAAGGCTGAGTAACCTGGGTCTGTTCAGCCTGGGGAAAAGAAGACTGAAGGGAGACCTGATTAATGTTTGTAAATATCTAAAGGGAGGTGGGAGGCAGATGGATGAGGCTGTTCTTGGTGGTGCGTAGCAATAAGACAAGGAGTAATAGCCTAAAACTTGAACATAGGAAGTTCCATATAAACATGTGGAAGAACTTCTTCACGGTAAGGGTGATGGAGCACTGAAACACGTCCAGACAGGTTGAGGACTCTCCTATTGAGATATTCATGGCTTGTTTGGACAACTACACGCAACCTATTATAGGAAATCTGCTTTAGCAGGCTGAAGTCTCTTCCAACCCCTGCAATTCTGTGATTCTGTGATATCTTACTCAAAAATATCCCTTGTAAGATCTACAAGGTCTTCTCTTCTCTCCACGTGCCCTGAAATACTGAAGGATAATGAAGGATATCTTTAGCAGTGAGCTTAGAATACATTCTTCTCTTCCTGTTTCACTAAAGCCATTATTTGAAATCACTGCCTAAATTACAGACATGCATTAATTAAAAAATAACTGCAATTCTCACATACTTACCAAGTAAAAAACACACACACCTCATTTCATGACTTAAGCTAATCATTTATCTCTTGCTGTAGTACCGTTATCCACTGTCTAAATGACACAGAGAATTACCACTACCGGTGTCCAAGAACTGATATATTATCCCTATCTGGAGTCATTATTTGGTTTCACATGTAGAGTTTCAGTCAGCATCTGGGGTCTATGCCAATATGCACTCAACATCAAATAAAAGGGCAGTCACGTTACAGACAGACCCTTATCACTCTTGTGATAAATACCAGTAAATCCCTAACAGGCTTGTGGTTGTGACTTTTCTGTAGAGCTTTTAGCAAAAGAATCTTTACAAAATAAACAAAAAGTCTTTCCAGTGTTCAAAGATTCCTCAAGAAAGCTGTAGTTACTCTTTTCTATTATGTATCTAATGATCTCTTGAGGTCCCTTTCAACCACTGCAGTTCTGTGATTGTGTGTGTGCAATCATTCGTGTTCTTCGTACACAAAATTTTTAACGATTCATTTCTAAACCTTGAAGTACTTTAGAATTTTTCTTTATGTCCCAAATGAACAAGTAGTAATAACATTTATCATAATACTGTAAAATAAACAGGAATTCATGCGATAAGCAAGCCAAAAAGCCTCTGAATTCTCCAATTCCAATCAATTGGCCTTATGAAATTTATAAAATGGAGGTATTAATAACATCTGTCTTCTCTTCAATTTTATTTTTCACTACCATCCATTTTAAGAAACTGAATGGGACAAAGTAAGTGGGGTTTGACTAAAGAAAATCTGACAGTTTTAACTGTCTCCAAGGTCACAGGAAGTTCAAATAATAGGGAACTAATTACAGGCACTTTTGTTGTTAAGTTGGCTTGTTAGTGTTTACCTCCCACTTTCAGATACATAAGAATAGGTAAATATATATATATAAATATGTATATATCACTTTACCTTCTCTCACAAATCATAAAGTTAGACCTCTCTCAGATCAGCTAAGGAAATAGGGCTGTCAATGGACAATGAAATCTGAGTATAACAGATATAAGAACTACCTGTGGAAAGGCTGCATCTCTGGAGATCTGGAGCTCTGCCTGTCTGAATTTCAACTTCCTAGCCAATTTATATGAAAGTATAGAAGGATATTCATATGATATGGATGAGCTCAAACCTGCCCCACAATTCCTCCAGTCTGGCATCAAGCAACAGCCAACCAAGTTATTCCCACACATAGAGGCATTTTATTCATGCTAGTAAATCAGCAGATGAAACAGATGAGCTCAAAATAATCACCTGCATTCAGGTTCTGTTTGATAGATTTTGGTAAAACCACATGACCAAATTTAATACTGCCAGAATACAAACATTTTTAATGAAATATTTAAGTTACCCTGACACCCTCCTTTAGAAACCCCTTCTTTTGTGTTCAGTCTAATCTACAGCATAAATTAAGATCTTGGCATTTCACCCAAAACATCTACCCTGAAAATAACGTTGAAAAGGAAAAGCACCAGTTCAATTTTTAAGGAGAGTGGAAAGACACAGTGTTTACATCTATATGGGTGGCCCTGAACAAGCTGCCTGTCCGAGCTAACCTACCCCCCTTATGATGAATTTTGAGTTGCTCTGAGACTTCATGCTCTCAGTATTGGCAAAAGTTTGTAAAAGAAAGCAAAAACGTTCAGTAAAAAGGAGTATAGCATCCATCAAATGTCTCCTTTCTCTAGCATTTAGTTTTGTTGTTTTGCTGTGTTCATTTTTTCAGAAAAGCCAGAGCATTAATCTCTGTCAACTTTCAGAAGTAGCAAAAGACTTCTACAATGCAAAATATACTTGTGTTCTAAAGCAGGCAAATATCCATTTTGAAGTTCCTAGTCCTTAGTACAAGATAAATTGAACATTATCCAAGCTCTGAGAATTCCATACAGTTAAGACTTGGAGACACACTTTTAACAGTAGTAAGGAAATGCTTTTAGTGAACTCCAGGAGCTAAATCATTCAAGTAACATATGTCAAGAGACCACAGAGGTAGGGGTGGGCGTTTATGTTATAAATAATGATGACATCACTCACTAAAGTGATGCATTCTTCCATTATATCTAACAGTTCCACAAATCTGACAAATCCAGATGGGCTGCTACTGAAGAAGCACTGTTTATATTACAGCTTTACCTAAGAGGAATTGCTCCATGATCTACTGAGGTATTTCTGTGCATATGCAATAATGTAGTGTGTGTTCTACACATGTACATGCACACACATTTTTCTATAAATAAATTACATACATTTCAAAGTAAAATTGCATGTGGTTTGGGTGTTTTTTTTTTTTTTTTTTTTTTTTTTTTGTGGTCGTTGTTTTGAAAAGGAGGTTTGTTACTTCATACTGATTTTTCAGAGATGGCAGCATATTAGATGTAGTCATATCTGAAATAACCAGGAACGAGAATCATAGAATGGCTTTGGTTGGAAGGGACCTCAAGTATCATCAAGTTCCAACCTCCCTGCCACAGGCAGGGCCACCAATCTCCAGATCTGATACTAGACCAGGCTGCCCAGGGCCCCATCCAACCTGGTCCTGAACATCTCCAGGGACGGAACATCCACAGCCTCTCTAGGCAGCCAGTTCCAGCACCTCACCACTCGCTCTGTAAAGAACTTCCCCTTGACATCCAGTCCAAACCTTCTCTCCTTGAAGTCCAAACCTTCTCTCCTTAAAACCCCCTTGTTCTATCACTATCTACCCAAGTAACAAGTTGATTCCCCTCCTTTTTATAATCCCCTTTTAAATATGGAAGTCTGCAACGAGGTCTCCTTGCAGTCTTCTCCAGGCTGAACAAGTCCAGTTCCCTCAACCCGTCTTTGTAGTGGAGGTGCTCCAGAAACCTTTTGACAAATCAGAAATAAAATACGCTATTCCAGTGAACACTTCCCTAATACCAAAAGCAGTCCTCAAAAACCCCAAATTATATACGCTGAAGAAAACAATGCATATAAAATGACATTCTCTAATATGACAAACTCCCCCATCTTTCCAGCTCAAGGTTTTTAAAGTGAATGATCTTTCTACTGTAAAGTGCCAGCCATTTTACATTTTTTTTTCTTTTTAACACTAAGACCGAAGATGACTTAAGCAGTAGAATACAGGTGCCCTAGTACTATACATACCTACATAAATCTATGAAAAGGAAGGATTTGATATCAACTTATCAGCTTCTAACAAATGACAAACAAATCTGGAATATCTAGGAACTCTGTGACTTAGTCAAACATAGAACATGCGTCCAGATGNTACTATACATACCTACATAAATCTATGAAAAGGAAGGATTTGATATCAACTTATCAGCTTCTAACAAATGACAAACAAATCTGGAATATCTAGGAACTCTGTGACTTAGTCAAACATAGAACATGCGTCCAGATGTGGAGTCCTTAGTATGGGTCAGACATAGACCTGTTGGAATGTGTTCAGAAAAGGGCCACAAAA
>PPHD01008765.1:427-21401 GCA_002909625.1 Bambusicola thoracicus | reverse complement strand
AGTTCATCTTTCTGTAACAGAATAGATATTTTGTGTTGTGTGCTTTTATGTTAGCATTATAATGAAGTATTAGGGTCTGGCCTTTTATTTTTTTCCTTTTTTTCCCCCGTTTTGTTTTGTTTTCTGTAGTGCTTGACGTTTTCATATTGAATTATCTAAAACCAGGCTTTATTTTGAGATAGCATTCTTTAATGGCCAAACTTCAATGGACTAGATATACACTTAGATTTATTACAACATTTTAAGCTTTGAAATAGCTTCCAACAAGTGTCTTTAAAAGTAGTTGTAGTATTTAGGGAAAAAAAATCCTTTGCTTACTTGGAGTGGGAAATGACTTGGTCCACAAAGTCTCAATTTTTGAGTGTTCCATTTTTTATTTATTGATTGGAAAAGATAGGAGCACAAATGCTAGGGAAGTTTTAACCCTTTGTAAGTTCCAAGGTGGCAGATGTAATATGTACATGAGGGATCCAACACATGCATGTGAACTGTGAGAGCAAGGAATTAAAACAAACAAACAAAAAAAACAAAAAAACTTCAGTATCAAATTATTATTGCTAACTTCTGTGTTTCTGTCATAATCTTGTTATCTTGTAGATTCAGCACCAAGAAAACACCTACCTTCTAGATTTTTGTTTAAAAGATAAAAATAAAACAGGCAACCTGAGACTGAGTTTTGCCTGAGCTTTCAATTTCGGGAGTTTACAGTCTGGATCATACTTTGAAATCATGTCAGCATTTCTTGACTAGTGGGGAAATGGTTTCTGAAATAGCTTCTTGAAGCCATGTAGATTAGGAGTTGTTCTGGAAATTAGGCAATTCAGAAGACAGAATGTGATAATGTGAAAAATAAAATGAATTCCAAATAATTTGTAAGTATGTAATTATAGGAGAAACTGGGATATTCAATAAAATTATAAGTAAGTCAAAAACGAAAGAGAATCACTTTCTCACAGTGGGCAGAGTTCAAGTGCAAGACTTTAAGTCAGGTAGGATACTGTGGAGGCCATAAGTTTAAATAGGTTAAAAAGGAATTAGGTAATTAAACTCAATTATCCTAATTCAACAGATGCAATCATCAGCTTAGGAAAACTTTAAAACTGCTACTTACCAGAAAGTGGGACTGAATACCAGAAGAAAGACCTGAGATTTCTGCAGTTCTGATTTTGCTTTCCTTCCCTGGGCCCGTAAGAAAGCATTTGGTATTGTTAGGTTGGCAGTGACGGGTTATGACTTGAATGTTTTTGTGGAAAGAAAAATAGTTCTGTTTGGCCTCAAGAGTGGCAGTTGACTTTGTCATCTGTAGATGAACTCAGTTAAAGTAGTGGGTGATCCAAAATGAGTTGAGGTTGCCTATGTGCTGCCTTTTTTTTGTGTGTGTGTGTGTGTGTGTGTGACAAAGAGTTTATTTTCTTTCTGATAAGTTATAGTTATATATTTTTAATATGAGTATTTCTGGAGTAAGGTATTAGCAATTTAGAGATCGCAAACATATGTAAGTGTGGCACTCATTAAATATTTGCCATTTCTGCAGTGGGCAATGTCAGCCTGGAGAGGCCTATCTGACCATGCTCTTGCTGAACTCGGTAGCAAAGGAAATTTAACTTCATTCTGCTCCATCCATACATTCATGTTTCCTCACGAGTAAATGAGCCATCTCAATGTCTTCGCAGGCTTGTGAACTTATGTCTGTCTTCCCCAAAGCACCTTCCTTTGCTGAATCTCTGGAGCTTTGTTAATATTAATTGCTTTGGCTGTGATCACAGATCTTATTTTTTTAATCTAGATTACTTTCAAGTAGTTTCAGCATTCACTGTAAGTGTGTTGCCAAGCAATTTATAAGATGCAGCTTGGCAGGACATGCAAAGTACTTCATTTTCACAATGGGCAAGTAGTTGCACATTCTTCTACAGATTCAGTTATGAACTTCAAAGAGGGGCACGAGGCTGTCACTGAGCAAGGGAGAGTCATTGAAAGAACTGGTGACAGATGTCCAGTGCTTTCATTTTAATTGTATTAATGACAGACTAATACTTTTTTTTACTTGCTTGATTCATTTGGTTGCTAGCCATGGGTAACCCAACTGATGGGCCCTAAATGACATCTAGTCTGTCTCTTTACTGCTGCTCTGCTTACTTTGAATCTTTGTTGTGTGCTTTGGCAAGAAAAGAATGCTCGTTACCTGAATGATGGTAACACAATGATTGTTGTAATATGAAAACATTATTGCGGCATTTCAAGGAGTTACAGAATGGGTTGTTTTCGAAGCTTTAATGCTTCAGTCTACTGACATTGTGATGATTTTTTTTTTCTTGTCTCCGTTTACTTTGCAGCTTAACATGAGAGAATTCATGTCCCTACAATTAAGTGGTACAGTTATGTACAGCTCTACTAAAATCTATCTTTCAGAGGGAGGAAAACTTAATAAGTTGGTAAATAAGCAATTTTTTTTGTTTTTACAATTTATTTGAATGTACAACTGTATGAAAAATTAGAATTATAGAACTGATCAATTTTGTTTCACATATATGCTTTGATGAGTAAGGAGAGACATGAAAACAGGTTTTGAACTTAGACCACTGCAAATACATCTGTAACACCCTGCAGAAGAGCTCTGATAAAGGCTGAAAGCAAATACTTGTACAAAAGATATACTTAAGAAACATCTTCCTTGTTATATTGGGTAAGACTAGATACTATGTTGAAACATTTCAAATAAATAAATCTAAAAAATATTCTTTGTATCAGGATTGAGAGATGTATTGGTTTTGGATTGTACTGTGCTGAGAAACCAAACTTCAGCTGTATTTTAAGGATTAATACTTAGGTTTAGATGTTTGTGCTTAAAAAAAATCATAAAAATCTTTAAGGATATCTAAAATCCAACCAAGGTTTGGATCTGATCTAGAATAAAGAAATGTTCAGATATAGAAGTTTTTCCACAGTTTTTGTATATCTGAATGGTAAGCTGAATTTTATTTGGGAAAGTACAGTGCACTGTAACTTGATTGAAAGCACTGAGATTTCCCAAGATTAAAAGAAATGGGACCTCTTCCCTCCTCCCACATCCTTTGGTATTTCTGTAGCACTTCTATGCCTTACACAAATATGTAATAGCATTCTGTTTTCTTATGCTAACATCTTCATGATTTTCATTTTTGTTTCTGTTTTCCTCTTCTTTGGTTCACTCTTTGTCCATTGTGACCCACTATCAGGAGTTGATTAGCACTTTGCAGTTGTGCATGTGGTTTTATACAACATTGGTTTTCTAACCCTGACAGCTGACAGCTACTGCAGCAGTAGCCTGAAATTAACTTAGAAACTCATGATGCTAATCACTGGGTTTTGTGCTGCTTCAGCTATGTGTACTTTCAGCTAGCTAAACCAAGATTGTATAATGCAGATGTGAGATGTGTTAAGTGTGATAGAGCTGATTGATGGGTCAATTCAGGATTCAGTCAAAGCTGAGAATCCAGCTGCCAGAACACACAACTGACTCACTTATCGTCAACCAGAACCCCCAGGTCCCTTTCTGTGGGGCTGCTCTGCTGCCTCTTGTCCCCTATTCTGTGCATATATCCAGGGTTGCCCTGTACCACGTGCAGAATCTGGCACTTGGTTCTGTTAAATTCAGTGTGCTTATAGTGTTATACTAACAAATGAGAATAGATCTCAGTTTAGGAAAATATCTAAAAATCTAACTGCAAAACAAGATTAAAATTGGCTATTAAACTTCCCCACAAACTGATTTAAATAATAGTTGTATTGGTTTTGTTTCAACTGTATCTGCTTTGGTTAGGGCATACTACAAAAGTGCAGAACTTGGAGAGGCAAGATGCTTGTGGCAAAGTCTGCTTTACTTTTGGTTAGTGAAATACTTAGTGATACTTGTTTCTCTAGGCATCTTTTACCTTTCATCCCCTTCAGCACTGAGTCTGTTCCCAAACTGTATTGTCTTTGTGATCCCTCTAATGGGTTGCATTATCCTGACTAGTTTTCGTGTAAAAACAAAACAAAAAAGAAAAAAAAAAATCAAAATCAAAACACGAAAAGCCCATTCTTTTCTCATTTACTCCTTCATAGATGAAGAGGGTACACTCTGGAGCATCCATTTGTTTGGGAACATCTTCTGGATCACTGTAACCACAATATGTCAATAGGGCAGACTTAAAATTCTGTGTAATCATAATGTGCATTTCACAGATCTTATTCTTTGTGATAAATAAGGAAATTTGAGGTCATATTGATTAAGTAATCTTGGAATTACTGCTATAGTTTGTTCTAATGTTTCAAAAATGTAATATTTTGGGGATGTTTTCATATGAGCAAGAAAAATGTTATATAGAGAACCTGCTTTAACAGGGGGGTTGGACTCAATCTCTTGAGGTCCCTTCCAACCTCTGCAATTCTGTCATTCTGTAATGTGACTGCTTTTTACAGAGTGTATCTTCAAGATATCAGTGATCTAGTGGCAGTTTCTCTTCAACAGCTGTGAGAGCACTTGAAGAGGTATCTCCCACTTCCAAAGTGAGTAACCGATCCACACAAGAGAAACAGATCTGGACTTGCTAGTGGACCTGTATGGTACCATGCAAAATATGGAGTTACTGGTGCATTGCAGAGGTTTTGTGATATTGCATAATGCATTGAAAAGCATTGCATAATGGATTACGTGAGAGTTGAGATTTGTTTCTTGTTAATTTTTCTAATTAATTGTCATGGAACTTCAACCAGTTACTACAGTAATTGCGACTTCACTGAAATCCTAAAGTCTTACAGCATAATATATGAGTGTACTTGTAATGGTTTCTTTATTTTTATTTTTCCCTTTTCCTTTTGAAATGGAAGGAAGATGCAGCATTTTCAATTTGACTAACATGTACGTTTCACATACTTGTTCATTGTTGGATTTTTTTTTTAGGTGATAATGATTTTTGCTGTTCAGAGTCTGACACAAATTTGTTGGTTTTAGTTTCAAAACAAGAATGAAACATTGGATTAATTATTACTTGCACTGGGAAAAATGTGGTCATTTTCTTAGCATAAGTACTAGAGCTTTAAAAGAAAAAAATTCCACTTGCTGAAGGATTGTGTTCACTTAAGGGGCCAACGTTTTCTCCAACTAGTTATAATTGGAAAATGGATTTAATAGTCTTTCTCCCTCTGAAAAAAAACTTGTTAAGACTGAATGATATAAAATTTCTGAAAATAGGACAACCATTATTAGAATAAAATGACAAAGTGTAGTGAAAGATATTTATCATCTGAATAATGCATTTTTGCTTGGAGGCTTACTTACATTTAGACTCAGTGTTATAAATATCACAGTTATAATTTTTTGGATAGAAGAATCACAACAGTAATTGTTCTGATACGCTTGTGACAGAGACTTTGGCATTTTCCCCAGCCCATTGGTATAAAATTTAGACAAACAAATATGAAGATTTTTTTTAAAGTTAGCTTGATGCTTATTAATTTTTAATGACATCTGAAAAATGTTCAGAACATGTAACTTTATCCCCTTGTTTTTATGTTTATAATGACTTCAAAAATACTTAGTTTTCTTGAATTGGTACTGTGTTATGTATTTATTTATTTATTTCTATTTTCCTGTCTTACTGACAAGATTAAATTGTTTTTCTAAAGTACTTCACCCATCAAGGAAGTTTTTTCTCTCTTTATGTGGTTATATTCTGTAGAGGAGTGAACAAAGAGATGTATGCTTAGTTGTTATTTGACTGAGCCTCTCTACTTTGATTCCTTTAGGCCAGAAATGTTCTTATACCTTAAAATTAAAAACTAATTTATCTGTGAACCATTGTCATTAAACTGTTAAGATTAGTGAGGATATTTATTTCCTGACAATGAAGACAGTTTCTTTATTGTTTTTAGTAATTGTACTGGGCAACAGTAAGCTGCTACATTTTATTTTATTCAGTTTAGTGCTTCTGGATGTCTGGAAAGTTGCCTTGTCAGGGTTTTTTTTTTTTTTTAATTTATTTATCAAAAGTTCTTGATTAAATTTAACTTGAATTTTACAATTAATTTTATTTTGAACTGTGCCTGCTTAAACCATTCTAAATCATTTTCCTCAACCCTCAGTTTAGATTGTACTTTGTTATTATTTCTTGTTAAACCATGAATGTTCATTATCTTTTTCCTTTAAAATGAACACAACTGCTGAACACTTAGTGGTTTCATAAAATCAAGACAGTTGCGGAGCATTTGAGTATACTCCTTTACCTGTCCAAGCACTTTGAGCCAAATTCAGAAGGTAATTTTTAAGAAATAGGGCCTGGCCTGTAGGGTAAATTATAAAATACCTTCAGGAAATTTAAAAGCAGCTGTTAGAGCACAGTCATTGGTAAAACCTGGGATTCATCAGACAGCACTGCTAGCTGGCAGGGAAGGGGTTGTCCCACTTTGCTCTGTATGGTGTAGCCTCACCTCAAGCGCTGTGTACAGTTTTGGGTGCTAAAACACAAGGGCATAAAACTATTAGAGTCTGCAGGTTCTCACAGGGAGTGAAAGGGCGGCACTGGGCTCCGCTCTCTGGTGATAGTGACAGGACATGAGGGAGCAGGATGAAGCTGTGTCAGATTGGATGTTAGGAAAAGGCTTTTCACCAGAGGGTGTTCAGGCACTGGAACAGGCTGCCCAGGGCTGTGGTCATGGCAACAGGCTTCTGGAGTTCAAGAAATGTTTGGACAGTGCTCTGAGACATAGTGTTTAAATTTTGTGTGTTCCTGTGTGAGGACAGGAGTTGTACTTAATGATCCTCATTATTCTATTCCAACTTAGGGTATTCTGCAATTCTGTGATCAGAAATCTAACGGGGCATTGTCTGTCCTTTCACTGGAAGATTGAAACTGCATCAGGTTCTGCATTTGTTGTACTCACTGTGCTTCATTACATCGGTGCTCTTGTTTGCAAAATTCTATAGGCGTGGTTTGAACCCTTTGTAATAAAACCTTTGCAGGTAACTATTTTCAGGAATAAAGGAACTGACTGAAATGCATAGACGAAAGACTGGAAAGGATGCATGAGCCATAGGAAATACTCATCCAGTAGGCATGTATCAATGATAGAGCATTTGATGCTATGTGTACATGTTACAGAAATAGTTTATAGGAAAAGTTGCATGCTGGCAAAAACTCTTCAGTTCCAACTCCATGAATTCTTCTGGAGGACAAACCATGAACAAAACAGTTTCCTTAGACTGTTAATTTTTAGCTAACAAACTTTATAAAACAGAGGTGAACCTTGTGAATTTAAGTTTAATTCATGTTAGTATGGCCTGCCCTGTGCACATAGCGTGTTATCCTCTCTTAATTAGCTGCTTGTTCTGGGTGGTGTTCCGGTGTGCTATGTTCTTGAGAGAAGTTTACTTGAGACTAAATTTTCTCAGAAAGGTCATTGCTAGCAAGAGGTGAAAGCCCTTGCTACCAAGAGCTCAGAAATTGGCGTTAATAAGCTTACACTTAAGCAGTGAGCATTAGGGATAATACTGTTTGTGAATCTTGCAGTCTGTTGTGAGATTGAGTCTGTTCCAGTAGTTTTCTTCTGGCTCTGCTTGACTGCCACCCTTCTGGTGTGAGAAAAGGTATTAGGGCAAAATTTGCAGGTGTGACTCAAGTGTTTCTGGCTACATGTGTCTAGCCTAGTGCCAGAACTGGGGGCAGTTTCACCATGATGGTATGGTACTGTGCCTCTGCTAATGATCTCCACTCTGAAATGCAACCAATTAGTCTGAGCATGTTGAACATGCATGCAGCTACTACTTTCGGGCCTGTCTGACACAGTTTTCAGGTGCATTGACTCACCCAAAGCCAAGTGTCCAAGTTTTTGACAATTGACAGTAACTTCTAAGATTCCTGGGTATTAGTGAAGCTTTTAAGCTCAATTTCTAGGTGCGGATTCCACACATTGGTTTGGGTGTTGGTGCTCAGCCTGAGAGTATGTTTAGGTTCCTCATGCCCAACCATTGGCCTCTTCTCAGTGCCCTGCAAACCTCCTGTGGGGAGAGTGACGATGATGCCCATGGCCTCCCTTTTATTAGTGGTTCAGTAATTAATATAAACTGAGGGCCACAGCGAGACCAGGCTTTAATTTTTTTCAGTTATTTAAAAAGATAAAAGCCTGTTCCTGTCATCTCACAAGTGTGTCACAACTATGAAAGAGTGCTCTCTGCCCTTTCCAGTTGGGAACTCTTTTCTACAGGTGCAGGAGTAAATCCTTGAATCTTTTTGGACAGGAGAAGCTTATCTCCCATATTAACGTGGGTGAAACAGGATAGGTGGTGTTATAATATTGCTAGAAAATGAAGCAATGGTCACCCATGTATTTTAGGTGCTACTGAACATGTAGACTGTTTTTCAGAGAACACTGTAAACATGAGTGGGCACGTAAGAGGCAAGAGCAGCACCTGAGGCCAGGCCCTGACTGGGTTAACCTCTGGTCAGACACTGAGCTTTCTTTGCATTGTTTAGTCCAAGATATATAGCAGCTGAGTTTTAGCAAATGGAAACCTAATGTAAAACAAAAAAAGAGAGGCTTATAGGTCTAGGTGGCTGTCAGTTTGTCTGCATCCAAAGTGTATGGACTTCACAAAGAAATTAAGTAGTTTATTTTGTCCTGAGTAGTTCACTAGCACCAATATCTCTCTCCTTTACTACTAGAATTATTCCAGTTGTCTCCTGATGAAGTATAAGTCTTTGTATTATTGGGAGTGCTAACAGGATTTTTTTTCCCCTAACTACAGTACAACAAAATGTTTCATAGTTTTGTTTGTGCCCTTTCAAATTCTGTGAAAAGCAGGGAGCTAAGATATGGAATGAAAATAGATAATATAAGCCCAGGGTTTTAATTGCATGCAGAGTATTGTGTGAGCTTTGTTCTCATTGCCAGGCACATGTATGTATATTTCCCACCAACGTTCGCGCTATGTGACCAGTGGTTTAATTAATAATTTGATGCTTCTCAGCTTTACTAACCAGAGCAAATATATGAAAGCTTTGATCCCATTTTTCATGAAGGAAATAATAATAATAAAAAAAAAAACTGAAAAAAATGTTTTTGTAGTACAGGGAGATCAGATGCACTGTGCAAATAAAATCAGATTTGCAATTTTATTGACAACATCTACAAATAAGTATTGTTTTCTAGAATCCAAAAATGTAAAATTCTCAGTAACAGCACAGTATTTATGGGTTTTGAAATGACACTTTCTTTATTAGAATACCAGTTCCTTTGGTATGCATTTCCTCTGTCACCTGAGGCTATTTTTCCAACACATAATACATGTAGGGTTTTTTTCTGGTTTTTGAATAATCAGCTTTTCTTTTGCTCATTAAGCATAAAAATACAGCCAAGGTATTAACACAATACAGGGTATTAACAGTGACCAGTCTCTACCAAATACAAAGTTCTTTTTATCTGTTACCTAATTAACATACTTTAATTAGTTCACTACATTTAACGAACATGTTACGTAAAACTCAACACTTTATTCCTTCAGGATAATTATGACATTCAACCTAATGTGCCAGACTGGACTGTAAGAATAATTAATCCAGTTTATATTTATTAATTTAGTATATAGAATAGCCTGAAAGACTGCATAGAAAGGTAGTGCTTAGCAGAGTCAGGCTGCTGGCAAAAGAGCAGGAGGATCTACCCTGGGAAGGCTCTGGCCAAGGGAAAAAGAAGGGGACAAAACAAACTGAAATCAAGACCCTGCTGATGCCAGGTGTCACGGAGGTCATCTGGGGTCCTGCATGGGGAAGCAGCAAAAGAAATCCTGTGGTTCTGCCTTCTCGTGCTTTTTGTACCTTTTACATCTGTTCATTACTTGTATGGATTCAAAACAAAAGTTCTTAGTAATTCGTACAAAATACAATACATGTATTTTTTTCATAAGACTCTCTTGCAATTCTGCCGTTAAAATCAGGAAGATAACTTTTGAATACTATTTTTTTAATCTGTTTGAAAACTGAATTTTAAAAAGAACCATCTGTTTTAGTATGGCTTTTGATAACTGTCTGAGCTTTAATGAGTCTTGGGTTATGAAAAACAAAGTTATGTACGAGAAAAACTGCAAAACTGAAAAGAAGAGCTTCTGCTGTGAGGAAATACACTGCCCTGACAAAGGAAGGGCCTGTTTTCTGTGACCAGAATGACCTGCTATGCTTGGTAGCTTGTAAGAGTTTTTGGCTTTCTGAACCTCTGAGAGGCCTTTGGCATTGCCTTGTATACCATCTGGATAGAATGCTGGATGCTCAAAAATATCTTGTACGGTTAACACACATGGGCACGTCTCTATAAAGCTTGAAAGTGTCTAGAACTACTTCTTATGAGACCAGAAGGCTTTGTGTAGCCTAATAGTAACAAAAGTGATGGACAGTATAAGTTTCCAAGTGGGCATAATGCCATCTAGCTATGAACAGCCATGGCTGTAAAGCTTTGCACAAAGGTCATGCTGATGACCTAGAAAACAGGCTTAGACTTAGGAATGTCAAGTTGGTAGAGGTGCCTAAGAGCATGAACAAAGAAAAGCAATGCATTTTTCTTGAAATAGGTTATGATGGGAGGTTTATATTTTTACATATAATACAGTTTTTAGGCATTGTATCCTTGGAAGAGATAGTGAGGTGAGTATATGGAGCATCTGTTTGAATAGAGAACTCATTTCTTTGAGTCAAACTAATTCTGTTTCTCCTGATAGTGAAAGATTCTGTATTTTCTGTCTCTGTATTTTCAAACTGAGAAATCCCAGATTTATCCTACCTTAAATGCAGGCTCTGATTTTGTTTCCCTAGCCACCTTTCTTTTTTTTTTTTCAGGGGAACCAATGGTTTGTGATGAGTTGGATCAGACTGTGTATAAAGTCTGTGGTCTATTGACTGCTGGAGGCTAAGTGAAGTAAGAAAGTAATCTAAAAAAGTATGAAACATTTATGAGAATCTTTGTTTATGATATGGTCTGAAATGGTTTTCTTGGCTCAGTGCTAAGTACAATCACTTAGCATGAATTATTTCTCTTGCATTTATTCTAAATATTTTCCCTGCTAAAATTGACTGAACTCTTGTTACTAATTAATTGAATGAGTTCTTTCTAGAGATTCAAGCAGTAACCACGGTATTTAAAATGATTTATAGTAAATGAGCTTTTGTATGGATTGCGTAACTTTAATAATGTGGATGAATTTATGAAGGAGTAGATGAAACTTCTTTCATCATCTTGTTGCCAAATGGGTGTAGGCTACCATACATTTGTTTCCAAAATAAGTTTATTTTCTTTCAATCGTAGGAATGAAATTGCGTTTAGAATTGATATTTTCCCTGACTAGCCAGAGTAAATGAAAGCGTCATAGTTGAAATGCTCAAAAATTTTGCTTATAGTGTGTGTTAGTTACCATATTTGAATGATTCATTTCATAATTCTCGTTGTATACCATTCTCGCATGAATTTGCACACAATGCTGAGCGTGTTAAAATGTAGAATTTTCCTTGGAAACAAAAATTAGGTTGGTAATTGCAAGAGTCGTTATATGGGGGTATTTGAGAATAATCAGATGAAATAATGCAGATGCTCTTGGATTATATCTGAGGTAGCAGCTGTGTTGTCATATATTGTTTTGAAAGGTGGTATAAAACTTCCTGAAATAATTTTTGGGAGGATCTGTTGAAAATGTAATTCCTTACATATGCTTTGTGGATTTACAGTACAAGTTATTTTAAACTAACTCACATCTTTGGTTTTCTTTTTCTTTCTTTCTTCTGCCTTAGAAAGCCCGAACTTTTAGCAATTTATGTGAAAACTCTTCAGATTAATGAATGTACTATCATTTAATTACTTCTTGTTTTCTGTGGAATAAAAGTAGAAATAAATCCAAAGCTTGGAGATCATCTTTTGGAATTTAAATAATTCATATAAAGCAAGATTGATAGCATTAAATGCTGCTACGACTCATGGTGTTGTTAACTAATGACAAAATTGAAAACTGAAAACAATAGGCAATTACAATTCTCATTAGTTTTTCTAGAACTTTTTTTCATACTAAAGTGCATTATTATTTTTGTCTTCTTTCAGTAAGCCGATCAAAGAACCAAATTAACTCAGAGACATACCTGGTTTGATGATGTGTTAGTGGTGTAGTCACATATTCAAATAAGATACTCAGATTACCTGGTAATTGAGGCTTCAGTATGTGGCATGATATGGCTAAACAAGTCATGAAACGTGACATCTGAGTATGTTTTTTACTGCACTGATAAGAAAAGATTGCTTTGTGCAGGAGATTACAGCATTTTATTCAGATGAGTTTTGAATGTCCCAGGTAGCACAGCTGGCATTACTTCTCATGTGAGATTGTTCCATAGGGAATACAGTTCAAAGGCAGTTTCTAATAATTTACTTCTGTGAATTTCACATTATTAAATGTCAAGTTTCCTTCCAATAAAAACAGAGGAAATAAGATAACATTTTTTTTATCAAATTTTGAAGCGTTTTTTTTAGGAATAACGAGAGCATTTATGCCTCAGTGGTGTGCGTTTTAAAAAGAAATTTAGGGAAAGAAGGAGAGAGTGGAAATTCTATCACTGAATTTTTATCTGATGGACTGATGTTGCACCCTTCTATCAATGCAAGTTTAGTATTGCTATGCACCTGCTTTTAGTTCTGGAGTCTGGTCTGAGAACTCAGTGATTATGTTTAAGTACAAGTTCAGTAAGATAATATCTTTTGAAACATTGGATATAGTACCATGTGAAAGCCATGTACCCATTGAGGAATGTGATGTAGATGCTGAAAAACTGATGAGAATTGTTTGTAACTACCTTCTCTGAAATTTTTATGGAGCATGGCTCACAGCTGTAAAATAACAGTTTTTAAAAGGATTTAGAGAAGGGATTATTATCAGGGAACGTAGTGAATGCTCCCTTGCAGATGCAGGCTGACATCTCTTATCACTTAGCCTTGGATGTCCTTCAGAACTTTGTGGTGGTTCTTCTCTCTGACTTGGAAAACAGTAAGCTTTAAACAGAGCAGGAAGACAGTGTATATGTGATGGTCTCACTGATACTGAAGAGAGATAAGGGTAGGAAAGATTCAGGAACCTTGTATCTACCATCATTATTCCCTAGCGAGGTGTTCTGCTGCTGTTGTTTTTTTTGTGTTTTTTTTCCTCTCAAAGGTGGAGAAAAAAGAAAAAGCCAAATAGACTGCCTCTGGGTTTCTCTTTCGGGATGAAGCAGAAGTTTCATTATCATGGGGAAAACTTAGCCATGGTAGATCTGTTCATTTAGGTTTTACACTGGCATCCAGTATCAGCATTTTGTGTACAATGCACAAAATCTGTCAGGCAGTCCAAGTTCATGCAATATTTTAGAATCAGCAATGGTATACATTCCTTATGTGTGTATATGGCATATCTGTACTTAAGAAAGAATGACTGTGAAGAATTATGGAAATAAGTCCTTGCAGCTTTGGCAAAACAAAATATTAACAGTTAACACAGTGCCCTGGTTAATATTTTTACTTCAGGGTAAAAAGTCTTTACGATGGCTACTGTTCAAGAAGATCTGCTATTGCCATGTTTAATATAACCATTTAATCTAAATTCACTTCCTCTGAATAGTATTCATAAGAATTGACTAATTTTTCTTAAAATTGCTTATCATTATAAGGCAAGCATATATGAAATGGCTGCCTCCCCTTCAAAGCCACAAAACTTTCATTGTCTGGGATTTGTCTCAAAGTATTGTATTTCTTCATCTCAATATTCTTTTACCTTTCTTTCTCCTTTACATTTTGGCTCTTTAGCCAGCATAATGTACCGAAGTAGTTAGCTGAAAGGCAGTTCAAATTTAAAAGTGGGCAGTGTCTGACTTTTGAAAATTCCAACAGGAATTTTATCCCATTGTTATATTTTTTAAGCAATCATTGGCTGTTTTTCTTTCTTGAAATCCTGATGATTTTTTCCACGTCCTTGCATTATTGGGTGTAAATTGTGTTTTAAACATTAAAACAATATATGGGCAATGACATTTTTAAAGCATTTTGACATTTTCTAGGAAATCATGATTTTCTTCCCTGTTATTACTCTTAAATATCTATGAATTTGTCTAGTTCTTATAGTCTGTTTGTCTCTGTAATTTCATAATTCAATTCAGAGTGTCCTATCATCAGCAAATTTTGGGGCCTACTCTTAGTTTGTTTTTTTTTCTTTATTTTCTTTCTCCCTCTTCTTTTTCCTATATCAATAAAAGGAAGGAATGTCCCTATCTTAGTGCCTGTCTCAGCTGCAGATGTCTGGTCTCAGTCATAAATAAGAAGTTGCCTTTTAGTAAAGTGTGTGATGCTTGAGTAAATTTTGTGTCTGCAGTCAGAGAAGGGTGATCAGACAGATCTGGTGCTGTTAATCTTTGCCTGCTTGCTCTCCATGTGCACCATTTTGTTATGACAAATACTTTGCAAGAAAACAGATGTTTGTTTCAGAGCCCACTTTTCACAATTAATTTTGGAAAAAAAGTACTCGATCCTTTTATTCATTATCTTTGTTGTAGGGGTGATAAATTTAGATAGTAATCTATCTAGTACATATGCCTGTGGTAAATTGCATTTATGAAGTACCTTTTGTTGTCTTTCTTTCTTCTCGTCATACACATATAGTTTTTGTTAAGCCTACTAACCTGATCCTAAATGAATACTCTTCTGATAGCTGTTTTTCCCCATTGTCTGCTTTCAAAGCAGAGGCTTTTGCTCCCAGAATTTTGAAATTTTTATCCCACACTGGTTTAGGATTCCGAACGGTATACTGCATAGGTCCAACATGAGTTCTGTGCTTTGATATTTAAGTGTAGAAAAACTCATGAAATGTGATTTACATTTTTGAAATAAGCATTTAAAACAACCTGCAAATTTTAGGGATAGTTGGCACAAATTTCTTTTGGGATGGCTTTTGACTGAGAAATATTGATTTAAATGATGGTTTGTGATCACTGTCGTGTAAAATAAGTATATTCTATAGCAAACGAAATGGTGTATGTGGGTAAATGGATTTTTTTTTATGTCTTCACAACAAGTATATCCTTCTTGTCTGTATTTTATTGATTAAAAGTCAAACTTCTATAGGGCTGTGATGCACAGCCTAAGCTGGTACCTGGGGAACTGCATAGGTATTTAGTAATTCTGATTCTTTAGAAGTATAATTAGACTAAGAAGTGCACAGATGAGTTTGTAGTAAAAATAATTGTATACCAATATTTTTACATATTCTGAAGAAACCTGTATGAACCTTTCTTTTTTGTCTCTTTTTTTCCACTTGTTCCATTGAATCAGTTTTATCTGATATAGGGCTAGTTGTGTATATATTATAATTAGCTATATTTTTTTTAGAAAAAGAGAAATGTCAGAGTTCTCTGCCTATGAGGTTATCAGTGTCAAGGCTCAACAATGCATCAGAGTAGTTTTGCACAGTTCTACACAGATCAAAGAGATTATTAAAGAATACACACTTCTTTTTTTGTTGCTAACACTGGAGTGGAAGGGGCTAAATCCCCAGGGTGTAGAAGTTTATATAATTTGTTGATGCTATGCTGACTTATGCCTCTTGAAGCTTAGCCTCCAGCAGAAGCTGAAGGGAATGAGAAGGGATTGAACTGAGAGACTGTCTAGGAAACTTCATCAAATTTGTCATTATTGAAAGGACCATTTTAACATATGGTAAAGAATGTAGTTTACCTCAGGCTCAGAAGAAAATGATTCCTGCTAGGAGAATATTAATTTTATTTCCTATAGGATCAGCTGACAGGGTAGGCTTTCTTCTGGCTGGTCTTCCCCTTCTGTTTTCTTTAAAAGTAAGGATGGAAATGTCTTACATATAGCAGACAAGCAAGTTGGCATTTTGCCATCATTTTCTGCCAGCAGAGAAGCTAATGTTAATTATGTCAAAATGTAACATTTCTCTTCCTTGAAGTAAAAATTTTTAGTGCAAAATATTTAGAGAAGTCCAATCTATTCTGAGATGGGTGAGAACCTAGGATTAGTGAAGTGACTATGTTTTCTTAAGAAAAAGAAATATTTCTTCTTCTTCAGGAGCAAGAGAGAAATGAAAAGGGTCAAAGGTATGAGGTGTGCAGTATAATTAGGATCACCTTCAGAATCACATAATATTTGAGAGATACCCAGAGTAGTATCATTTGTCCTTTACCTTCTCTGGAAGTTCTAGTAGCACTTGCTTTGTTAATCAGATTCCAGAATTATTCACTGTATTGCTATTTCTTCATTTATGGGAAGAATAAATTAATATTGCACTGAACAACACTGAGTCCAAACTTCACCATCATATTTTTGAGGAGAATATATTCTTACAGTCAGTTTTAGCTTCTACAGTGGTTGTCAGCTAGGCTCTTAGTCAAACATGTCCTTGGCAGTATATAAAAGGAGACAGTTTTTCACATGCCATGCTGCAAATTAGAATATTGCTGAGATGCTTTTTAGTTTTTTACCTTTTTAGGTAGAGACCTTTGCTTTCTTTAAAGTCTAAAAAGAAGGTCATGATCATTTTAAATATAATCATATAAGCTATTCACCTTCTAGACACACACTTAAAAATCATAATTTCAATCTGACTTTATGAATATTTAATTCATATTTTCTTGATGATTATAATAATGCTAGAAAGTAAGTGTAAGACTGCAAACTTTGGGAAGATTTTGTTGTTACGTATCTATCTATCTAGATATAAATATATAGATTTATAAGTTTTTCTAAGTACAACTACAAGCAACCATCTATTTTAAATACATCATAAATAAAGTATTGCCAGTAGATGTCTCCGTCTTAGACTACATACTCCTCAACAGTCTGAAGAGAAAGGAGATGTTTGCCTCCTCCTGCCTTATCTTTTGGGAAATTGGTTGCTAGACATTTTCATATTTTCAATCTGTTTTTGAATGTAAGATACTGGATAGAAATCTTTTCACTTTTTTTTTCACTGGTTGTTACATATGTATTCTAATTTGTCAGCAGCATGTAGTGCAGTGATCTGTGTCATCAGGAACACCTTAAGATACAAACTTCATTTCTAGTGTTATGGTGCAGCAATACTGACAATGTGGTGTTTGGAAAGGCAGGTTTTGATACTGCTACATTAACTGTTAGAAAAGTTGGAGCCAAACGGTTATTTTGTAAGTTTTGATTCTGCAGCTGTGGTTCAGGTCTGCTTCTGCTTATTTCCTATTTTGTTTTGTAAATGCTTAGAGGTTCCTTTAACCACCATCATGGTTGTCCATAGATGAGCTGATTAGATTTGTGTAATGCCTGTTGAAATAATCTCAAAAGAAGAGTCTTTGAACAGTATTTCATTCAACAGAACAGAGCAAGCATGTCCATTACCAATCAAAATTTTTTATTGCGTTAATAAATTTAAACTTATATTTATGAATTCATTTCCTTGCTGTCTTGAGAAGTGTATTTCCATTTTATAATAAAACACCTCCAAAAATTTAATGGGATAATTAAGTAAAAGATAAATATATAGACTAAAGGAAGGTAGTAGAAGCACTCCTTTCATTAGGATTAAAGGGAAATAGACTATCGTTAATTACTTTTGAGCTTATTCCTCTCAAGTACAAAGATATGTTTTTAATCTGTGTTGGTCTAAGTGATCCCCAGAAAATTAAGTTCTGATGAATTATTTTGGGTAAGAGAAATTGCTGAGCTACTTATGTTGTTTAAACTATTCTGTGTTTCAAGAAGGAAACTTAGTGTCTTCAGTACAGGAGAAACCAATTGTTGAGTCATTTTTGTTTATTTACTACTTTTTTTTTTTTTAAGTTTTTAAAACCAATTCAAGGTTCTCAGTTGTTTTCTTTAGTATCTCAAGATGCTCTTTCGGTATCTTGAGAGTTACACAGATCTCTTCCTTGGCCTTTCCTTTGTTAAGCTAAGGATGATGAACACTTTGTTCTTTAGATTTCCTTGACCATTATGGAAGTCGAGTGTCAACCAATAACCCCAGATCTGTTTCCTCTACACAGTTTTCCATATACTCTGCTTCAAGCCTGTAGCATTGCCTGGGGCTGTTGTAGCTAAAGCAAAGGACTTGGTACTTGGGCTCTTTGAGCTTCATCCCATTGGCCTCAGCCCAGCTATCCAGCCTGTCCACATCCCTCTGTAGGGCCTTCCTAAGCCCCAGGCATATAGACACTTCCTCCCAGCTTGGTGTCACTTGCAAACTTAGTGAGGGTGTGCTCAATCCCCTTGTCGAGGTCATCATTAAAGATCTGTACAGGACAGATCCCAGTAGTGACCTCTGGGGAACACCACTCATGACTGGTCTCTAGCTGGATTTAACTCAGTTCACCACTGCTCTCTGGGCTGGCTGTCCAGCCAATTCTTTACCCAGCAAGGAGTGTACTTGTTCAAGCCTTTGGCTGCCAGCTTCTCCAGTAGAATACTGTGGGAGACAGAGCCAAAGGCTTTGCTGAAATCTAGGTAGACTACGTCAACAGCCTTGCCCTCATCCAACAGGCAGGTCACCAGATCGTAGAAGGAGATCAGATTGTCAAGCAGGACCTACCTTTCATGAACCCATGCTGGCTAGGCTGGATCCTCCAATTGTCCCGCACATGTCATGTGATTTCCCTCAAGATGATCTGCTCCATAACCTTTCCTGGCACCAAAGTCAGATTGACAGGCTTGTAGTTCTCCAGATCCTCCTGATGACCCTTCTTGTAGATGGAATTCATGCTGGCAAGCTTTCAGTCCTCTGGAACCTCTCCAGTTGACCAGAAATGCTGATAGATGATGGAAAGCAGCTTGGCAATCCCCTCCACCAGCTCTCTCAGAACGCTTGGGTGGATCCTATCCAGGCCCATGGACTTCTGGCAGTCCAGGTCGAGTAGTAGGTCTCTAACAGTTTCCACCTGAATCATTAGGAATTTATTCTGCTTCCCATCTGAGACTTCCAGCTCAGGGGGTAGAGTACTCTGAGAATAACTGGTCTGACTTTTAAAGACAGATGAAAAGAAGGCATTGGGAACCTCAGCCTTTTCCTTATATCCTCAATGGCCATGTTCCCCATTGCATCTGGCTAAGGATGACAGAGATTCTCCTCAGCCCTTCTCTTACTGCTAATATATTTGTAAAGAAGATTTTGTTGTTCTTGTTCTCTTTTACCTCAAGGGCCAAGTTAAATTCAGGCTGGGCTTTTGCCTTTCTAATTTTCACCCTGCACATCCTAACAACTTCTTTGTACTCTCCTCAAGTTGTCTGTCCCTTCTTCCACAGCAGATAAATTCTCTTTTTCTCCTGGAGCCTCAGGAAAAGTTTCCTGTTCCTCCACACTGGTCTCCCCTGCCTACTTACCATGCAGCACAGGGGGACAGCTTACTCCTGCACCTTTAAGACTTCCTTCTTGAGAAGCATCCAGCCTTTCTGGACCCCATTACTCTTCAGGACTGAATTCCAAGGAACCCTCCCAATCAGTTCACCTGATACAGTTTACCTGAACAGTTCAAAGTTCACCCTCTGGAATTCCACGGTAGCAGTTTTGCTGCCCCCCTCCTGTCTTCACTAGTAACTGAGAACTCTACCATTTTGTGGTCACACTGTCTAAGACAGCTTCCAGCCTCCACACCTCCCACCTGTCCTCTTTCTGTGAACAGAGGGTCTAGCGGGGTACCTCCTCTGGTAGGCTCTCTTATTGGCTGCATCAGTATACGTGAGTATACATGATTTGCATGTATAAAGTGACATCTCTTGATACTCAAAAGGAAATGGATTATCAGCCTTTTGCTCTAACATTTAACTTTATAAAAGTATTTCTACCCATTTATACTCATTGTTAATGGAATTTTCACTTTTACAAGATGGTAATTATGATGCCATGAAGAAAAATGTGGGAATATCTTGCAGGAAATATTTCACTGTGGGGATAATAAGCACAAAGAAAAACTGTGTACTTTTGGTGCGTCTATAATATGTACTGAGACTTTAACCTAACTCAGGAAAATATTCTTCTATCTTGTCCCACATTAGCTCTTGAATTTTCATGTTTCTATCTGTGAGAGAGACTATATGCTACCAGAAACTCCAAATGGTGTTTAGACATCTGTGACTGTAGCTCCTTGCTTTGTGTGTTTTCACTATTTAAATGAAGATTGTGTAATGGAAAATTAGTGCAGTGAGAGGCTGCAGAATATTTATGAAAGGTGAGTGGGCAACACACATTTTTTATTTGGTCACTTCCTTTGCTTCATTCCATGTTTCTAGCCTCTGTATCCTGTCTAGGTGGCTTGTGGGGACTTGGAAGAGGTTGTTAGTAATTCACAGGCTGTACTTCCTGTGGTTGTACTCCCTTACAGAAGCGCAAGCAGCTACTGATATGAATAGTTTGCAGAACTGAGTGTTTGCACAGAAATAAATAACATAATATTTAGTAATGACGTATTTCTTTTAAATTACTTTTGGAAGTGAAAATATTATCGTAGGAGATGTGGGGAAAGCTATTTTCCTTGTTTCTTATTGCTGAATGACTCCGATCTATTTTTTGAAGGATCATTTGTCTCTTTGTGCATGCATTTATATCACGTGCACATAATTTAGTAATTTTCTTCCGTTTGAAAGTGAACTCATGATCTATTCTGAAAGAACTTTAGAAGTGGCATCTTTCAAGAATGTTCACAGTGTTTGAAGTGGCACCTACACTATCATCAACTCTCAAAAGATAATATCAANGGTGGCTTGTGGGGACTTGGAAGAGGTTGTTAGTAATTCACAGGCTGTACTTCCTGTGGTTGTACTCCCTTACAGAAGCGCAAGCAGCTACTGATATGAATAGTTTGCAGAACTGAGTGTTTGCACAGAAATAAATAACATAATATTTAGTAATGACGTATTTCTTTTAAATTACTTTTGGAAGTGAAAATATTATCGTAGGAGATGTGGGGAAAGCTATTTTCCTTGTTTC
>PPHD01008764.1:0-21401 GCA_002909625.1 Bambusicola thoracicus | reverse complement strand
TCAGTGTGTTTGCAGGACTTCTGCATCACAGCTGCCTTTTAGTCCTGTACATAGGTAACTGGGTGGTGCATGAGTTGGAAATAACTCCTTTTCGTGGTGCAGATGACCGTAGTAATAACGAGAGCTTGAAGAATTGTTTTATGAAAACTGGAACTATCCAAGCATCAAATCACCTGTTGTTCCCATCCAGTTTAACAGGAGAGAAGGTAATTTACTATTGAAAAACAAACCATGGCACATTTCTGCCTGTAACCTTCTCTGTTTCTCATCATTTTCATGTTTGAGCAACAAGGGAAGAGCGCTGGACAATGCCAAGGTAATCCCACTCTGATTGTAGTGTAGAAAGTTAGCATACGGCTGTTGGAGGGACTAGCTATCTATCTACAATTGTCTGGTATTCAGATCTGACCAGTTATTTTCCATTTTTTTGAGCTCAGTAGTGTTTGGCATAAAAGAAGTGGCCAGCTGTGGGAGGCAAGCACTTCCAGGAGGCACGGCCGATGCCCTCGGTGCTCTAACATGACAAGGTAGTTTGGCTGGGTGTGAAATCAGCCCCTTGGACAGGCTTCCAGGCTGCCCGAGTGTATTGATTCTGGCACCTGCCACCGTAAGCAGGTGCTCAGGTTTGTGTGTCCAGATGAAGCAATCTCCTAACATCTTAATTACGTTCCAGACTTTGACTTTGGCTGTTGTTAGTAGCACTGGGCGTTGTTAGGAAAAGCAATGAGGAATTTAGGTAAGCAGAGTCATTGCAAGAAAATTAAGAATGTAACATCAGCAACAAGAAACCCGATGTGCTTGTTCTAAGCCTATGTATATTAGAAATTTTTTAACCTGTGGTAACGATAACATTTGCATAGTGTTATATGCTTTACTGAGTGGAGCCAGAATTGCTCCAGTATAGCAAGCACACCAGCAAGTGAGAGTATCCTTCAGCGCAGCACATTTCATATGCAAAAGAGTTTCACTTACTCTATTCTGTTTTGGTGGTGCAGTACAATAAAGCAAAGGGTATCAGTGAGGAATGCCAAGGGCTTCGCAACCCCAAACTGGGGCTCTGTTAGGGTACTCTGGCTGCATGTGTTTTATTCTGTGTGAGATAAATCAAGAGTAGCATTCAAAGTCCTTCTGAGTAGTTTGCCTTTTTCATTTGGTCTAAGATTTACAGGACAAGTCTTGCTGCTTTAGTGATGCCTGCCTGGCATCCTGCACTTTGCAGGACTTGTAGCAGTTGTCACTCTGCCATTAGGAAGGCTGTTGCAGTATCTTTCCAGCAAGAACTTGACAAAACAGTTAGATCATAACACCTTGGTGACATCCTGGAAAACGAGTGAAGGCAGGATCTTGTGTTGAATGATATCCAGAGTTATCCAGATAGGAGGGGATGGGCTGTGCTTGTTCAGGCTTCCAAGAGCTCTGCTGAAAATTCTGTGATGAATATCCCTCTCCTTGGAGATGTGCAGAACTCAGAATAGTTTATTCTGTGAGCCTGTGGTTTGTCTGTGCTTTGGCTGCTATTTAGCATTCAGGGGAAAGCTTTCTTTCCTGTTCTTGGAGCCCGCTGGAAATCAGCAGTGGCAGGGAGGTCGAGCCAAGGCAGAAGGGACAAAGAGTTCAGCTGGTGCCACTTGGGCACCTCAAGAGCAAAGTCTGGTGCTGCTTCCCCAGGTTCTCCTGCTGGGATCCGGTCACTTGAGCTGCTGCTGTGGCTTTGCTGTGGCTTCATCCTGCTGAAGCTCACTTCCTACCTCTTGAACTCAAATCAGGGCAGAGGAGCTGCTCCAGTGTTTCTCTGTGGGTTTGCAAGTACATTCTGTTACCCTGTGGTTGGNCAGCCCTGCCTGTGGCAGGGGGGCTGGAACTATACGATCTTTAAGGCTCCCTCCAATCTAAGCCATTCGATGATTCTAGTTTCTCTGCTCAATCTCTTTTTAGGGTAAGTGATGTTTTAGTTCCCGTAGTTCTGGAGATTAAATGTATGCGTTGTACTGGTCCCTTTTCATCCCCTCAGTGTAACTTGTTTACTGTCCTGTTACATATTACCAAATGAGGGGGAAAAATAGCTGANTAGCCCTGCCCGTGGCAGGGGGGCTGGAACTATACGATCTTTAAGGCTCCCTCCAATCTAAGCCATTCGATGATTCTAGTTTCTCTGCTCAATCTCTTTTTAGGGTAAGTGATGTTTTAGTTCCCGTAGTTCTGGAGATTAAATGTATGCGTTGTGCTGGTCCCTTTTCATCCCCTCAGTGTAACTTGTTTACTGTCCTGTTACATATTACCAAATGAGGGGGAAAAATAGCTGAAGTACCCACTTGCTTTCATATTTCCTCTCTGTTCTTCCAACATTACGCTCTTCAAAACCCCCTGTGTTCACCTTCACATAGAATTGCACCTTCAAGGATAATTTTACACTCCGGTTGGTCTCCAGGAAACCTAAATTTTTCATTCCTTTATTATTAAAGCTATGCTTGTAACTGAAACTGAACTCTCATCCCTTTTCAAATTAACCCCTTGGTGCAAAATGTCAAGGATTTTCCAACTCTATCAAATGGAAGTTAGTGAAGCCAGCAACCTATTGACACCAAGGGGTTAACCCATTAGCCATGATTTAATGTCCCCAGCTTTAATCTACAGACTCACAAATAGTGCTGTGACTTCCTAACCCCACTGCAAACATGTCCTAGAACTCATATTATTAGGTCTTCTGTTCAGGGATGGACTTGGGAGAAAACCAAACAGCGTCGCAGCTGTAAATGAAAGCAAATAAAGGGCCTGGAAGTGGAAAGCAGATGTAATTAAAAAAGAAAAAATATATATGTCTCACGTTAATGGTCCTAGGGGCAAAAACAACTCTTAATTACAAGAAATGTAAGGGGAAAAGTACCCTCAGAATGTGTTTATCCTCAGTTGCTTGCTGTGCCATTCCCTCCGCCTTTCCCTTAAGCAGACTCCTGGAGTATTGCTGGGGATGGCATCATGCTGCTTTAAGGGAAAACTCGCTGCTGGGACCATGGCACCAAACAGATTTCTGCAAGGAGACACAAGACTCTTGGGACGCTCAGGGGCTGGGAGAGAGGGGTCAGCCCCAGGATTGTGCTGGGAAGCATGCAGTTGGTAAGGGCCCTGTGGGTGAGGTGGGAGGAGAGCAGAGTGCCGGGACCTGCAGGGCTTCTCTGTGTGTGTATCACTCTGTGCTCTCCCCATGCTGGTGCTGGGATGCTGCCGTGCCCTGACACACGTGACGATGTGTGTGAGCCTGCTGGGACCAGCACAGCTGCAGCTCTCAGCAGGGACATGTGGATGCTCAGGGACCCAGTTGTGGAGGAGGCCCCAAGGCACCCCGCTGTCCGCTCCCCGTGCCGGAGCTGTCGACAGATGGTTCTCATGTTTGAGAAACCAAAGCCAGGTTTTCTGCAGGCACGTGGAATACCCCGGAGAGCCCCTCCTCGCCAGCTCTCACCTCAGGTAGCTCCAATAGGCAGGGAGCAAGAGAAGAGCTTTCCAGCTGACTCCACCACCTCTCTGCAGTACACGAGGTAGGAGCGGGAGCTGTGGGCAGACAGGGTGGACCCAGGGGTGTGGGACAAGCATGGCTCCCCAGCTCCCCATGGCGCTGCGTGGGTACAAACAGCACTCACATCATCTTTTTCTGAGCACACAGGAGTTAGTTTAAAAAGCAAAAGGTGAATGCAGGCAGACGAGCAAGGGAGTAACGGGGTGTGCATGTGAGTATGGGTTTGCAGAGCCCGGTAACTTTTGGGGCATCTGGGTCATTGGAGGAGTGGGCTCAAGAAAGCTTCACATGCGTTGAATTCTTTCTTAGTGAAATGCTGATTGCAGACAATTGTACGCTCTGTGAGCTGGGGACTGGCAGTTTCAGTCTGTGTTATTCCAAAGACGCTGCTTCCCTCCTCCCATCACCTGGTTTTACTTCTACAGAAATGTCCTGGTGCGATGCTGCAGCAGTCCTCCAGGCACACTGAGAGGCCATCTCCATTGCAGCGGCTTTAGGAGGTATTTGCTCAAGCGGGGCGCGTGCCCAGTAACACCAACCCTGTGGAAATACTAGATGAGGATATTAGTTATTAAATTCTACTACGCAAGTTACCATTTATATCATTATAAATCTGCCTTTACGGAGGGCCCACTTTTATGGTGATGATCCTACTATTTACATAAAAATCGCAGCGCACAAAGTAAATTATGTATTCCAACCTGCAATTTTTGCTGAGGATTTGCACGCGGAGAATAAATAATTTCTCGCTCTTAAGCAACAGTAATCACAAGTAATGTGCAGAAACATTCATAACTGTGGTCTCACATGAAAGATACATTTTCTTCTCTGCAACCTGCTGTAATTACAGTGTACATCCATTCCATCATAGGTAGATACACCAGTTTTTTTTTTCCCCCTTCCCTTCATACAATTTTAATGACCATTCCTGCTTAGAATACAACATTTTAAATTAAAAAATTAAAAATTTAAAAGTAGATTGTTTCCCTGACAACAGCAACAGCAACATTTAATTCCCCCCTGTGCCATTTGTAAATAAATACATACAGTTGCTGATAGCAGTGAGATAATGTGCCTGAGGCTAATTGAGCCATTACAAATATTTTGAGCCTGAGTTTGATAATGCAGGTCGTGGTACTTAAATATGCATGAACTGAACTGATTTAACCTCCTTGCTTCTCACCGGTGTATTGACGGAACCCTTTGCAACGGGGCTGTACGGACATGGATGTGTAAGGACAGCAAGCTTGGCTTAGGAACTAGCTCCAGTGCTGCTCCCAGCGCAGGGTGAGCTGTGCCTGCAGGTGGGTTTGTTCACAACTGAACTGTGAGCTCCTTGGCAGTCGGTGGGTGTGCAGAGCAGCCACACTGCGCTGCATGTCCCGCTCTGGTCCCCACGCAGGCAGAGCCCTGCAGAGCGCTGGGCAGAGACTGGCTGTGCTTCTGGCACCGTGAGCTAATGCGTCATTAAGGTAGGGAAAGATGGGAAAATGCCAAGCTCTTTGGTCTAATTCTCACATCTTGCCCTGTATCTGTATGAGAAATTACTTAATTTTACCAGCTTTCTGTTGGCAAGACGTTCTCCTTGCCCTGAAGTCAGCTCTCGGCCCTGTCCTACACAACCTTGAGCTCACCTCTAATGCACGAAGTCCTTTAACCCCCTTGTAAGCATTGCTTTTTTGCCCAGGACTGCTCTTTAGCCTCTGAAGAGCTTTGGCCAGCCTCAATGCTGCCGTGCCTCTCAAAGCAGGGTGCAGCTGCAGATGGGGAAGGAGGAGTGCTCTTCTCAGCCCCTCTGATCTCCGGGGTGATCCTGGCTGGGAAGAGGAGTGTCTCTGCAGGGCTCTGACTCAACACCCTCTTTCTGCAAATTCATACAGCATTGCTGCAGCAATGGTTGGGCCACTAATAGAGCAAAAATGCTTAAGGAACAAGTTCTCTGAGATTTCTTTTTCTTGCTTGTCATGTTTTTTCATAGCTAATTAAGGAGGTGCTGGACCAAGTGAAAATGTACTGATGCACACTTAGAGCTAGCCCTGACTCCATTAGGAAACCTATGAGACCAAACTGTGGTCACCTGCTTTTCGGCACATTGCAGCTCATCTTCCCTAAAGCTTATGCACATCATCCAAAGGCTGCAGCCAGCCCAGCATACCCCAGTTTGCTCCAGGAGCAGTACCAGTTGGTTGTCCCCTTAGCATCAGCAGTGCCTTCACCAGTGTCAGTGGGGCTGGATCGCAATCCTCAGCCCACGAATGCTGCTGCGTTCAGCTGAAGCCAGCGGTGCTACTGTGTTTTATAGAGTCTAAGGCACTCGCTGTGGGGAAATATAATCCTGAAAGCAGTGTATTTTAGGGGATGCAATTTCAGCAGAGAAGAGCAGTGCTCCTGCAGGGCTCTTAGCTGGGAAATGTGCTGCCACGAGTCACCTAATAAAGCTCAGGGCAAGATGCCATGATGATGTACCGTGATGGAAGGGGAGAAAAGCGGACATAAAGGGAGAAGAAGTAATGAGAGAGAAGAGACTTGAAAACCACACCATCATGGTTTGAGACACCCTAAAAGGTTTATTTTGTTGTGAGCAACAGGGTCGGCTATTCTGTATCTGACTGGAAGAACCTTGTGCTGTCCCATTACAGCAAACTATTTGCAGCTTGTGTTAATGTGCTGAAATAATGTCACACACAGTCAGCCTTGGTCTGCACTCGTAATTAATGTGAGCGCAATTAATCTGAGCAGAGATGACACCTTTTGTCAGCACTGGGTAATCCGTTCTAGCAAAGGTAAAGCTGAGCAAGCAGTTGAAAGGGAAATCATTAGCAATATTCCTCTGTGATGGCAAAGTTTGTCTTCACACCTTGTTACTTCCATAGATGGATGAGCTAAACACAGAGGGGGAAAAAAAACGCAACTAAAAAAGCCCTTCATGAGCAGCCAGAGCTGTTCTTGCTGGTTGAAAGGAAAGCTTTCCTATGTACACGTTGGTATTTCTTCAGTGAGGTGCTTTGATGACCCCTGAGGGGTTTAGCTCAATCAACGTTGGAAATTAAGGATAGTATGCAATTTGTAAGACAATCATATTGTTTGAATGAAGACTGGCTACAAGGGCTCCTGCTCAGATTTACCGTATTTAGGCAAGTTTATATCCCTGACTTCTTTTCCAGAGTCTGTGTCAGAAATACAGTCCCCATTTGGGCACCGTGCAGGATGCGTTGCTGGGCTGCTTTCCACAGCCTGGCCAACCAGCGCTGCCCACGGCCACCTGGGGAGCTCTGCAAAAATGTCAATTAGCAATAAAAGTTCTGCAAACAAGCATAATGCCATCTCCTTATACCTCCCCTGCTGCTGCTCACAGTCTCACAGTAACGTCCAGAGCTGAAAAATGGATGCTGTGGGCTTCTGCGGCTGCTGCCTCTTGGACTCTGTAAGCACAGGGTTATGTTTTACTGGACATGTTGTCCCCTGGAAGTTTGGATGTCAAATTGAGAACAGAGGAGTTAGCCACTGGTGTGCCTTCTTAAGGGATGTTTCGCAGATTGGAGTGCCTGTCGTTTACATCCAATTCCACTTGGACTCAAATATCTTTGCTTTCGGTTCCTGTCTGTGCTTTTCTCACAGGTGACCTGGGGATCTCTTAGCTCCTGGCTGTCATCCATGCAGCTCAGAAGGGGTCTACAGGCATCGTTTTCTGTTTCTCTCCACAGTTCTGATCTGTTTACCTTTCACTGCAGTTCCCTTGATTTTAAAAAGGAAAAGCCCTCATGACTGAGCAGCGTCTCTGGGTAATTAGTTACCTATCTAGGGTGCTGCCTAAATTGCTTCATCAGGGGCTGTGTAACCCAGAGAGGCTTTTCTAAGCAGAAATCTCTCCGCTGGTTAACCTGAAGGGAATCTGCCATGGCTTTTCCCTTTGTGTGCAGGGTGGAAGGAGAAGCCAAGAAGCATTCCTAGCCATGCACCATCATTGTGCAGGTCCTAAGGCAGCTGTGTGTAATGAACCACCTGGAAAAAGGAGGCACTTGTGATGATCATATTGGTGACAGCTGTGTTAGGGGAGGAGATAATTAACAGAGCAGTTAAATGAGGGACCTGCAAGCTTGCCCCCATAGTTTCTGTAGACCTCGAGTGAGTTCAGGAGCTTATCTGAGATGGTTTCCCATACAGGCTTCATGTCTTCTGCAGGTCAATCAGATGGATGCAAGTCCTGTTGCGCAGAGGAGGTGTGGGGATAGGAGAGGTGAGTAATGACTGGTACTAGAAGAGTTCTGTTTGCTGTAGTACTGACTTTCCTTATGGAAAAAAATTGCTTTTTACCTGCTGTAAAGTCTAGGTGAAATTTGGATACTATGGCTAGGGAGGGGCAGTCTGCTAAAGCAGGTTTTAGTGTTGAGGGAGAGGGAAGGGGTATGCATTAAACCTTCCTTCCTTCCTTTAGGCAAATGCGTGGGGATTTATGTCCTGATGCTTCCCCGTAGCATCTATAAGCCTGCCTTGAGTCTTCACGTGCAGCCTTCTTGCCCAGACCTGGTGTGCCTCCTAACCCAAAGAAAGCGTACGTGAGCTTTTTGGGTGCTTTCTGCAGTTGGTTGCAGTGCAGGTCTGGTGCATATAGCAATTCTTTCGATGGAGATACTGCCTCTCTTTTCAGATAGACTTACATAGCCAGTGTGCTCCAGAGATGATGAGTGCTGTGGGCACACCTGTGCATTTGACTTGGCTCAACTCATATGTTCTCTTAATCCTTTGTAATCCAATTGGGAGCAACCTTGAAGTGCTGCTTCTCAGCAAGCCACGTTCACCCCTTATCTCTGAAATGTGCCCAAGGCTGGTCTTCCTGCAGGACTTGCCTTTTATTATTATTATTTTTTCCTTAAATGTGTAGTATTTCAAAATTGCTTTATGATTAGACGGGGATCACAAGGAGTTGAATCTGTCACGACCCAAAGGTGTTGAAGGGAGTGTTTTTCCTAAGCCAGGCAAGAGGGGCTCAGCTGCAGAAGGCCTCCAGGTGCTCCATGGAAAGGAATAATAATGGTTGTTTTCATTAATAGAAGTGCAGACCATAGCTTATGCACTCCTAATCCTGGAGTAATTAAACGACTGGAAAGAAGGATGATTCATACTAACCCTCACAGAGCTCAAAGGATTCCTTTTCTGTATGTTTGAATATAGTTCTGAGAATGAATTTGGTTTGTTATATCTTGTAAATAATTCTCTGTGTTTCTTGTTAATAAAGTAGTTTCATCCCACTGGGGAGGGAAAAGACAATTGATGTGTTTGGTTATCATGGTGTGCCACACAAGCCTAAGATTGACTAGGGAACATTCAAAGAGAAAGATGTGATATCTTTTGCGGGAAGAAGCAGTTCAGAGCGAGAGGCTTTGCCTGTCGGTGATGCAGCCATGTAGGCTTTTAGTGGTGTGAGCTCCTGCTGTGTGTCTTGTGGTTTTGGGGGGGGAGGGTTACAAAACCCCTGAGCTCTGGGGATTCTCCATTTCTGGGGGAATATCAGCTTTCATCAGAAAAGCATTTTCTTTTCTTTAGTCCTCATAACTGCAGAAAAATGGTCACAAATGTGACCCTGCAGGCTCAGAAACCCAACCAAAAGAACTCAAGTTGACTGGAAATTTGTCTCGTGATTAATATTGGAGCTGACTTGCCAATTTATACTACTTGAAAGGCCGACTTAAATAACCTGTAGCATTTATATACTACCCTTCAGATGTGGATTGAAAAGCCCTTTCAGATGTGGAACTCTGTCCCTGGCGATATACCTGTGATAGATTGTTACTGTGAATTTCAGCTAATTCGGTCTCATTTTTCTATGGTGATTTTTCTTAATTCTGTCTGACTGTTCTGTGAGTGATTGGGTGTACATATGTGTTGCTCTCACTGGAATCTGTAGAAGCCAGCAAAATCCAGTGATTTCACCACAAAATTATCTGGCTGGGGAATTCACCTGCCTGGAAGTTAATCTGGGGCAGGGTGTGTGTGTACAGAAAAGAACTGACAGCTGAGAGGTGATATTAAGATAAGCGAGCAAGGAAATCCCCATAGGCAGTGGTGTTGCTGCAGAAAGGCAGAGCAGCTCCATATATTCCCTGGGTGAATCAGCTCACAGGTCTTGGAGAACGTACCCAGCTTACAAGCAAAACACCCACCTTTCCTCTGCTGATTCCTGGGAAAAATCTCTTCTTGACTAAATTCAAGCTGCTCAATGGTGAATGTGTGTAGGAATACATTACTTGTAAGACAAATTTTGGGAAATTCTGGTGGTAGATAGCAGAGGGTGACAGAGGACACAGGAGCATCCTTGTGTTGGTTGTGAGCTTTCTTTGTGCATGGAGGCGAGCAGTGAGCTCCGCAATTGGAGGGTTCTTAAAGGACCAGTGCCTGCAAAACCAACTGGTTTTGATGAAAGCCTCTGCATTTCTTGAGCTGATTTGTTAACAACAGTTTGCAGCTTCTTTCTTGTGCCTCAGCATTAGGACTGAGAACACTCAGAGCTAAGCTCTTCCATAGTCCGGACTTAAGGAAATTGCACACACAATCTTGTGTTCCTATGTAAACTCTGGAGAGGCCGTCGTATGTGCCTTTGTGCTTTAATAAGACCCCTCTACTCAAGGCTGGGCTGGTAAGCACAAGCTAGCTGGCCCAGGAGGGTTCACAAGTAAGCAAACCCAACCTTGCAGCTAATCCTACAGCCAGGCTCTTGTAGTGTTTCATCACATAGCCCTCCTTCCCCTACTTGCTCAGAAGTAGCATGCATAACTTTCCACTGAGAGATAACTTACAGGGCAGGCAGACTCACAGCAGCAGTAAGAGCTAAGCAGTACACCCCCAAAATACCACTGCCCAGTGCAGCACCAATTGCTCATGCAGTAATGTGTGCATCTCTGGCTCTGTTGTAAATAATTCTCCTACTGCAATTTGAGAGCCCCCCCTGCACAGGCATGGGACACCTACAGCTCTATCAGTGCTCAGAGCCCTGTCCAGCCTGACCTTGAATGTCTCTGGGGATGGGGCACCACCACCTCCCTGGGGCTTCTGTGGCACTGCCTCATCACCTTAATGTAAAACAAACAAACAAAAAAACACCCTAAAAACTTCCTCATATTTAATCTGAATCTCCCCTCTTTCAGTTTGAAACCATTTCCCCTGTTCTGTCACGCACACCCTGCTGAAGAATCTGTCCTCTTCTTTCTTACAGCCCCCCCTTTAGATACTGAATGTTGCCTTTTTTCCAGTCACCGGGGACTTCACCTGTGTGCCATGACTTTTCAAATGTCATTGAGAGTGAGAGCTGAGAACCTCAACCTTTTCCTTGCCTGTTGTCACCAGCCTGCCTGTATTGCTCTTTAAGGGGTAAAAATGCCTCTTTGGACTTTTCTGATAGATGTGTGTGTAGAAGCCTTTCTTACACTTCTTTGCACCCCTTGCCAAGTCTGGTTCCAGTTGGGCATTGACCAACTCCTGCTTTCCAGCATTGTGTTACCAACCCCTGCACACAGTAAGTGTTTCAGTAAACCCCCACATGCACAACTTGCTTCTTGCAATATTGAGCTTCATTCTGCTTCAGTTTTTCCCAGCTCAAGTTTTTCTAGCTTTTCCCATTCAGTGTGATGAGCCACCACTGTATTCATAAAGTCTCTGATTTGCAGTGTGTATCTTGCTTCTCTTCAAATACCATCTCTGCTCAGCAAACCTTGTTGCCTCCAGCTGTCCCTCAGGTGTCCCAAATGTTGGGGGATTTATACAGTGATGCTCCAAGCACATATTTGAGAAACATGAAGTACATTTGTCAGGTTTTGGACTATGCTTAGAATGAACTCACCTCAGAGCTCATAAAAAAAATAACTGCATATTGAGAACTTGCATTTAAAAAAAAACAAACACAAAACACACAACATAATGGGCATATGTTTAAATACAGTACTTACCTGGCCGGCACTTGATTTACATCTATGCCTGTATGTAAGCATGACTGTTAATCATCATGCATGCAAACATAGAATAGAATCAAGGTTGGAAAAGACCCACAGGATCACCCAGTGCAACCATCCACCCATCACCAGTTGTCCTCATTAAACCAAGTTGTGTGCAGAGGTTTTCCAGGACTGAAAAGCAATCCACTTTGCAACCAAATATGAATCTAACTTTAACTGTCTGTGTTCCGTGTCCACCTGGCAAACCATCCAGAATGTGTTTGGGGAGCGGGGGGGATATTTAATTCATATATGAGTGTAATTAAAGCAGATTGTCTGCAGAATCAACTTAAGAGAGCGCTCTGCTGACTGCCTCTGCACTGCTTTGTGAACTTCCTCCTGGATAAAAGTGTGAGGCGGAGCTGGGGGGAGCCGGGCAGCCCTCCCTTTATCTGCTGAGATTAAGCTGTGATTTGACCACACATCTGACATGAACGATATCACTGACTGGATCAGATTAAAGAAAACAGCACAGGGAGCGGCACGGCTGCAGAAGAGACAGGAGCAGGATAGTTTTGAAGGCTGGTGTTATTCTCCTAGAGAGCGAATGGGATGAGATGAAAGGATGAGATCAGTGAGCAGATGAAGCACAGAAGTTGATGAAATACTCAGAATTTGGAAGGTTTACCCAAACCTCTTACAGTGCAGCAGGTTTTCCTCAGTGGGACCCTGTGAACGAAAGTGTGACTGACGGAGCAGCCAAGCCTTTCACCTAACAGCAATGTTAGAAGGGCATGGAAGATAAGCCATGCTGATGCTTGGGAAGCCCATGCGAATTACCTTGAGACAAGCAGGGGGAAAGGAATCTGTCTCTGCAGGCAGCGTGAACACCAAGTCAGTGCTATTAACCGTGAGGGTGGTAAAAGGCTTTGCTGTCCTGCAAACCTCCGCAGTCAGCAGCCAGTTTGTCGTACCACCCCTGAAACCTAGAGGCCTGTGGAGAAAGGCAAACACATGCCATTTAATATTTCCTAATGGCTGGTACAGAAGCCTGACTTAGGTTTATTGAGACCTTCTGAGTCTGTTCTTTGCCCCGCGAACAGAAGCCAAGATTTTTCATGGCTCTGCCATTGGTATTGCTAACCTCCAGGGATGTAACTGTGTCTTGGACCCGTATAACGAGACTGTAAATCACTGCAGCAGTGTTCACACTGCCTAGGTCTGCAGCCAAGGAGATGCTTGTGTTTTTCCCTGCCCTCTTTTATCAGCTAGACTTTCCTTGGATTTTTGTTTTTTAATTTCTTGGATCGTCTCGTTGTTACTGTACGTTTAACTTGGAAATAATGCTTTGAGGTTTTAGCATCCAGAGGATTAACTGCGCTTTGAGGAGAAGGCCGTTAACACGCACAGCAAGGAATCCAGCGTGGGGGCTGATAAAAATCAGAAGTGGGATTGCTCGGAAGGGGAGGCTTAATTAGCCGGTGAGGTTTCTCTTTGTAATTCTTACAGCATTAGAGATCTGCTCCAGGAGTTTGTCGTGAGCTGCAAAATCATTCAAGAGCTTAAGAGTTTGACCCAAATTTTATCGCCGGTGCACCTTAAAGAGGCTGTGGTGTGAAGTGCAGGAAAGCCTGGAAGCTGAAGATGCATCTCACAAGTTGAAGACCCAACTCCAAAAAACACTCTGAGCAGAATCCCCTCCGCTGCAGAAAAATGGAGGATTTGAATCCAAGTGTTTGGATTAGGACAGGTACCTCTGAAGCAGGGCTATGCTCCACTGCATAGCTCAGTCTGGTCTGGAAAATCCCGGAAAATAAGACTAAAAGCTGATTTCCCAAATTAACATGTTGAAGGGGATTTAACCGGAGGCTGCAGATGAAAGGCCGAATTTGTTTAGTCGCTGTCTCCTGGGAAATTAGCAGAGTCTTTGAGGAATGCTGTAAACCTCTAGGCAGGAGCTTGCTGTCTCTCTGGACACACGGCAAATCAGCTTTTTATAATTTTATGTTGTGCCTAAGAATCCAAATAGGAGAAAATCGTGTTTGTGAGAACACAGCGCTTCCCTGGGGCACAAGGACAGCAGAGCTTGTGGGGCGCTGAGTGCCAGCCTGGAGAACTGGCTGGCACAGTTCTCACTGTGGAGAACAGGCTGATACTTCAAGCCTGTGAAGCCCAGGGGTACTAACAGCATTTTTCTTTCTTATTTTGTGTATGAAGAAATCATTTAGTTGAACTATGCTGCCATTTGATCTTTCAGATAATGGCCCCGGAATTCAAACGGGCCACAAATTTCTGCTTGCTCTAGGTCTTCAGGTCCTACTTCTTTGTCTTCGCCACTCAGCGAGGCATGGACCAAGCTGAGGGACAGCTTGGCCTTCAGCACCTGGCCTGCGGTGCAGTGCAGCAGCTGCAGACTAACAGAGTAAAGGCCATCTTAGATAGTCAACTGGAAGACATGGTGGGAAGACCTGGAAGATAGCGGGTGCTGCGTGAGCTGAGGAGCAAAAGTGTGCCAGCAGGCGGGGGGGGGGAGCTTTCATGCCTTTGCCTGTCATCCCAAAGTGGCTTTGGCCTGCTGCCTGCGGACTTACCAAGCCCTCATTCATGCTCTGATCATGCAGAGCACCCAAAGCCCTTTTCACTTTCTCACTTCTGAAACCAGGTGCAAGCTTTTCTCCTCCATGTCCCTGGCAGTGCAGCACCCTGGGCAGAAAGCACACCAGCACTTATACCTGGGGGTCCCACTGCACAGCATTAAGCTGTGACAGCCAAAGACCCCTCCCATAGCAAGGCGCTTTGCTGGTTACTGCCACACTTAGGCTGCTCTCCTCTGCTTTCCACCCAAAGTAGGTTGTTCATAGTTTAGTTAATTAAGCGTCTGGGTGCAGCGAGCTCCTCAGTTAATTCGCTGCATGCTGAGGGATGTTTATCACTGGGTAGCATATGTTCAAATTTCCCAAATATACATTTGCAGCAGAGACTTTACAATTCCTATCTGTTTTTCTAATTCTCCCAGGCTCTTCCTCACAGTTGTGTTTTTAGCTGCTTTCCTAGGCATCCCTGGTACCTGGCATTACTGCTTTGCCCCCACTTTTACTAGGGCTTCCCCAGTTGGTCTGCCCCTCTTGCCTCTCTCTCTGATAACATCCTTTTTACTTCCAGACTTTCTCATTTCTCTTCTTTGTGCGTTGGCTGGCATTAGCTAGCCCCATTGCCTCTTTGTATCTTCTTAAAAGTATCTGTGCTGTGTGTGGTGTTTTGTTTTTGTTTCGTTCCAGTTGTACAAACACAGCAAGTGAGCGGGGCCCACAGTGATGCCAGCCTTGCATTTATACAGAGAGGGAAAGCCCCAGCCAAAGTGGCTGTTAGAGAGTCAGCCAGCTGATTGATTAATGCCCAGTGCAAGAGCTGTGCAGAATGTTTGCACTAAGCGCTTCCCATTAATTATTCATCCTGCCCCACTAGAACTTATCTTCGGCTCAACACCCTAAGGTTGCAGGGAGGCTGCAGTCTCCTGTGGGCAGAGGAGAGAGGTGATGGAAGAGGTAGCACCTCATGTTTTATGGTCTCCTGCTGCCATGGAGGATCTTGACAGGGTCAAGTTGCCGTTTCGCTTCTGTGCTTTTGAGCCATTTTGTTGCAGGGAAAGATTTATTAGCTGGGGGTAAACATTTCCTGTGCACCTCCTCTGGCAGCAGTCGCAAATGGGCTTTTCTGGGGTGATTTTTTTTCTCCTTGATGGTTAATGTGAGGATGCAAGTATATGCTGAACTTCTCTCCAAGGAAAGGCCCTACTCATGCTATGGGGGCCAGCAGGAGAAAGCAGAAATCACAGAATTGTAGGGGAAGGGAGGGAACTCTGGAGTTAGTTGGTTGCCAACCACCAGGCTGCCCAGAGCCATGTCCAACCTTGCCTTGAATGCCACCAGGAATGGGGCATCCACAGCTTCTCTGGGCAACCTGTTCCAGTGCATCACCACCCTCTGAGTTAGCAGAAGGGAAATGGATCCCAGGGGCTATAAAGGAGCTCAGCTCACTTGCTTCCGCCGCACCTCCCAGCTCTGGTACAAATTCCCCTGAGATACCCTCCAGGCTAATGGTATCTCACAGTTTTTTAGGTGTTACGTTATTTTAACCACCTTTATTAATATCTATGACCTTATCTCCTAGCCTGCTCTGGGAGGGTTAAAAAAAATAGAAATCTAACCCTTCTAATGGATGAGATGGAGACTTCATTGACTGGCTTACCCAGGAGAGATGTGTGAAGCTCATCACACCTAAATTAAATTATATCTTGAGCACCTTTCCTTTGAGCGCTGTTATTTTCCTCCAAGAGGCTGTATAAATTGCTTTTCCACTTTATTTGATGTGGCAAAAAGCCAGAACTGGGATCTATCGTTCTCCAAACACTGAGCAGTGGTGATGGGTCAAAGCAATCTAACATGAAGGTTATTATCGCCGACTGTGTGGGTTAGCACCGTTGAAGAAAATAATGTATTTGCCTGAATTAACACCTAAGTTCATCCTGGCACAGAAACTCTGTTCTCTCTGGACTTTTTCAGATTCACAGAGGCACGAGAAGTCCTGTGAACTTCATTGATTGTCTCAGTCCTTGATTTCCCATGAGTGACATGGAAGGCAAATTACTCTTATAGCAGAAAGTCCCCCTACAGATTGCAAATATCTTGATACTAATTCTGCTAATAAAGCAGATGGGATGAGCTAAAGTGGTACCAGCTGAAAGCTGACTGCGTAGTCAAACTGTCCAGGGGAAGAATTTTGGCTCACCTGTGGAAAAATGGATATCAACATCAGAACTTTTTGTTTTTTATCTAGTCCAGGTGTATGTGTGTGGCTGTCATATTGGTGGCAACCAGTGCTGTGTTCAGATGTGCTGCCCCCCAGGGCTGGCATTCTCCCACCATCAGAGGTTCGCAGGGCATCCTGCTGGGTGTGTTGGTGCTTCCCTCTTTGGCCCTTTAGTTTTGCCTGAGGTGCACACCAGCCAGCGCATGCAGCACATATCCTCCCCAGCACAGACTCTTGCGTGTGGCAGAAGCTAAGTTTGATACGGGATGAAGCTGTCAGCTGCCTGCGTGCCGGTAAAAAAGAGGAAAAAGAGGCAGGAAAAGGAAGCTATTGTTCACTTTTTCCCCCTTCTGGACACCTTCCTGACCTCAGAGACATGTACAGGTTTTGTGACGGGAGCATCCCAGGTCAGGCCAAGAGGAACGCTCAGCTCACAGTCAGGGCTCACTACAGACACTGACTGTACTTGTAGTACTGCAAATTGAACTGTGTTTGCTTTCAGAAATCAAGCCCTTGTCTTTTAATACAACAGAGATTTGTCTACTTGGTGAAAATTTATATATATTTTAAAAATATATACCTGTACACATATATATATATATATGCACATATACGCATTTGTGACTCTGGTCTGAATCTGACATACAAAGCAATTTGGAGTATAATAAGTTTGAGCTAAAAGAGGTTAGCACAATACAAGCGGAAAGGCTTTCTGGTGCCTGAGTGTTTTTACTAACGATGCTTTGTGGTTAAAGCATTGTTTGTGTCTTTTCATGCACTGAAAATACTGCTGGTCTCCACAACAGCTGTGAAGTCAGTGAGTGTTACTGTCCTGCTGTTGTTAAAAATGAAAGGATTTCTCTTGGCTTTTTTTATTCCTCTCTATGCTGGCAAGAAATATTATGCAGTGATCAGATCCAAGGGCCATTTGAAAATGGAGAAAAGGTGACCACTGCCTGCTGAGCCTTGGATCGGACCCTGATATTTTCTTGGAGACCATTTGTGCAGGGGTTCAATCTCATTTATGTTACAATCCTTTCTGGTTTATGGTCCTGTCTGGGTTTGATTCAGGAAAGGACCAGAGCTGAGCTGAGCCTGCTCATCTCTCCATCCCAGCTCCTGACCAAGGGTTTGCTTCTCACAGGACAAGAGTTGTACTGATGCTGGGAAGCTGTGCTGGCTGTGGGCTGCTTCTCCCCCGTGTATTCCTCCTGCTCTCAGCACAGGTCCCACTCCAGCTCTTGGCTGATCAGAACTGCTTTCTGCCCCCTCTGTTTTACAGCACCTTACGAGCATTAGCAGAACATAAATCTATGCAAATTGTCTCCTACCGTGTTAACAGCATGATCGGCTATTCATTTTCTGGCCATCACTGGCCACCTGCCATTGGATTTTATGATTTGCATGGATTTGATGGACAACTTGAAAATTCTCTGGCCGGTTTTGAAGCATCACATTGAATTTCAGGGCTTGCTTTCCTTTCACAATTGCCCTGCACCTCCCCTGGCAAGCTTTTCCAAGGCTGGCAGCTGACTGGAAGGAGGCGGGGAAGATTTTCTTCTGGGTCTCTCTTAATTTTTAATTAATCAGTGAGGTTTCGTTCTGGCTTGGGTTCCTTCTAGCTTCAGTGCTGCTGTCTCATTAATTGCAGCCAGTTAGCACAGTGGAGATCCAGTGAAGTGTCAGCTGGTGTGTGCTTTTTGTCTCTCTTGCCAGCATAATTAGAGAGAACTCGTTGACTAGCCTGTTGCTCAAACACTCCTTTGTGTTCTTTCCACTGGTGTCTAGCTGCATTTCATGGCCCTTTGACCGAGCCTGGGCTTCTGCAGTGGGGAGAGATAGACAGGAGCACAGTATCTTCTTGGTGCTAAGTAGAGACGTGGCTTGGTCTGTAACAGCTTTGCCTGGGTAGATTTGCAGGCTTGTTTCCACAGCAGTCTGGGATCCATTCCCTATTGGTCTGAGCATCATCATGGTGAGACGTGCACATTGCTATGGTGTGAGATTTTGGGTATGCTATTAGCAACCAGGGGTGTTACAGACCCCTGGAGGGTTAGGAGGTGCAGGAAGAGCCTCCATGTTGCCGAATGCCAGCCATGCAGGAGGAATCTCAAGCCCTGGATTTGGTTGGGCAGTGCTTTCTCTCTTCACCTTCCTTGATTAGAGTCATGCTCCTAGCTGCAACTGTCTTTCATGAAGTTCCCGAAGTCTCAGCGTTTTTAAGATAGGAAAAGACCTCTATGGTCACCTCTTTAACCAGCCATCTGTCCTTGCCATGCCCACTGAGTCACACCCATAAGTGCCACATCTTCATGTTTCTTGAACACCTTCAGGGATAGTTAGTGACCCCACCACCTCCCTGAGCAGCCTAATACCCAACCTGAACCTCCCCTGGCGCAATGTGAGGCCATCCCCTCTCCTCCTATCATTGTTACCTGAGAGTGTAGGCCAACTCCCAACTCACCACAAACTCCGTTCAGGTCATTGTAAAGAGCAATTAGATTTCTCCTGAGCCTTCTCTTCTCCACACTGACCACCCTCAGCTGCTCCACATCACACTTGTGCTCCAGACCCCTCACAGCTCCACTGCCCTTCTCTGAACACACTCCAGGCCCTCAGTGTCCTTATTGCAGTGAGGGGCCCCAACACTGAACGTAGAACTCGAGGTGTGCCCTCACCAGTGCCAAGTCAGAGGTCAAAACCTAGTGGTATTTTTCTGTGCATGTGAAAGGTTTACTTGAAATAACATGCAACACAATGAAATAGGCATGGAATTTCTCAGCCTGTGATTTACAAAAATGCCAATACTCATCTCTGACTTATTCTCCCAGACCTGCACACATGACAGTAGGATCCCCTACCCACTGTGAACCAAAACTGAGACCCTGGGAAGCTCAAAACACCCGAGCTCTTTGCTCCAACTCCATACATCCCTGCACCTGTGCTGGCTGCATCCTTGCATCTCACCAGGGCATCTGCTCACTGTACTGCTGCTGTGCGGTCCTTTCCTTCCCCTTTTCTCCTCCTAAATTGCCAGTGGGGCCTTCTGCAAGGATGTAAGTTGCCATTCATCTCCACCATGTACTTCTCTGTCTGTCTTCTCTCCACGATCAAAGGGAGCAGATGGAAACTTAGCAAAGAAAAGAGGCATGTCTGTTCCCTGCTGCAAGTCGGGAGGGGGCTCAGGTGTTATCTCTCAGACTTTGTGCTGAAGCTAACTGGATTTGTCCAGGGGATTTAGGAAGAAAAGATGCTATTGCCAAGCATCTGCATACAGGTAATTTGTCTTGATATGTTTTCTGTGTTACTGATGAGAGAGGGAGGCGAATGTCTAATTAGGGAATTAACTGTCTTTTAAAAGATTAAGTTTTCTTTGAGCTCATTTATCAAAAGAAGAAAAAAAAGTGCTGCAAACTGTGCGATGAAAATCTTTTTTCTCTGTATGAATGAATGGATGAACAGCTAGAATAGAAGACTGACGTAATTACCAGATAAACCTAGGACTAGGCCTGCCCTGTGGAAGTACTGCAGTTTCATGTACTGCTCCTATTCTCTTCTCCCTTCCCAGAGCTACTCCCCACCAGCCACTGGGAAAGGGGACCATGTGCAGGCAGGCCAAATGCTGCAGGCACCGATTCTGACCCCAGCACGCAGTGCTTTGCTCCCTGAGGCATCTCTATTATCGAATTCCTGATAGCCAGAGTGATGTGGGTTATCATTTCACAGCGTTCAGCCGCCTTGGGGAGAAACTGGAGCTGAAGGCTACTGCTGAGCATATGCAGCAGTGAGGGATGGTTGGTGCTCAAGTGGTAGCTCAGGGCAATCGTAACCTTGTGTCTGATGCAGCGCTGCTTCTCGCAGCCACATCCCAAGCTACACCTCGAATCTTTAAGTCAATGAGAAATTAATTCATCTTCTCTCCATTGACACGGATGAATCCAGGTTGATATGTGAGAGGTGGAATAACCTTTATTTCCTGGGATGAGCATGAGGAGCAGATGCATGCACCCATGCTCCCGCAGCCATCCTTTCTGTTGTGACTCAGTAGGTAGGCTGGTTAAAATGTTTATCTTTTATAAGCACAAAGGAGCATCTTCACTACTGCAACAGTATTTTTTTTTGTCTCTATATGCTAAAAACCACATATTGGTGGGTTTTGTCCTCCATGCCTGCCTGGCAATTTGTGGGGATTCTCTAATTCAAATTGACAGGTGCTTGTACAGGAGGTTGAAATGCCAAATAACAAGCTGCATTTTGCATGTTTATGCATGTATGAGTGGAATATGAATTATTTGAAATTTACTGCAGGAATGGCAGGGAGTTAGACAATATGGACTAAGATTTTCTCATTTTGCTGATGCACTGCATAAACCTCAGTATGTGCCTGGCTATTAGGGGTTTCCATCTGCAGCAAAGCAGAACCTCTGTCACCTCTTTAATATTTGCTGGTGTCAAGCTGCAGAGAGGGAGTGCTTTTTGCCTCTGAAAGGCTATGCTTGGCTGATGCTCGTGCTCCACCCCTGGCCATGCCTAGGGGCTGGCTGTGGCAGAGAGATGCAGGCAGCCGCCCATCCCTGGAGCCTGATGGGGCGATTGCCACAATCTGATCTCCTGCACGCCTTGAGCAATGATTTCAGTTTGCTCTTGCCAGAAAAGGCTGTCTCTGGTTCCTTGCTGTAACAGCAAACCCATCCCACGTGGGTGCTCCCTGGGTGTGCAGCTGGGTCCATTGCTGGTGGCTGGTGATGTGACCTGGGGTTCCTCAGGAGCAGCGGGTGATACCCAGGGTACTCTGCAGCCTTTAGGCATGCAGGGGTTCCCAAAGCAAACCTGTTTGAGAGATTGAGAAGATAAGTTCTCCCCTATCTGCCTGGGAGTAATTCCACTGTAGGGTGCTCCTGTGTAGGGAAGCCCCAATAAAATCTCTGCCTCCAGGTATCCCCATCATGGTGATGGAGCCTAGCAGAGACTCACATGCACCCGAGGTCCCTTCTCGCCTGTGATACCTTTTTTTGGGCCAAGAATTGTTCTCTGCACCAAACACAGGCTATGGGGGAAGATTTGCAAGACAAAGCCCAGATGTGTTGTGAATTGTCTTTGGGACCTTTTTTCTTGCATACTGCAGATATATATATATATATATATATATATAT
>PPHD01008763.1:0-21403 GCA_002909625.1 Bambusicola thoracicus | reverse complement strand
AATGACAGAACAGTGCTTTTTTTTTTTTTTAAATCAAACAATAATTGAAATAAGTCTGCATATTATGTGGAAGGTGCCTCAGAATACTCATTTCTCTGAGCCATAACAGATATTCCCAAACTCTGAACTTAGATAATATTGAAAAATAGAAGTTTAACTTAATTCATGCTTCACAAAAATGAAAGTAAAAGAAGAATGTAGAAAACATGATATACAAACTTTTAAAAACCAAAGGTCAAAAAAGCTGGGTTGACAGGTAAGGAAAGAAGGAAAATGAGATCCATCCCACCCTCTTCAGCAACTAAACTCAACAAGGAGGCACACAGGATGAATTTAACTCCAAATCAGGAGCAACCAGTCAAATTCTGCCTCTGCATGCACTTGTAGAACACCTTTAGTTCAGTTGGGGAAGCACAGCAAGACTTGATAGAGCAACATGAGCACTGACTGCTGTTTTAACCTTACCTGATTTATCCAATTCTTGCTAGAAAATAAATGAAATTTAGAATGAGATTGTGAATCCAAAATAAAAATGTAGTATATTACACATAAAACGGCAATTTGAAGATATTTCAGTAATCCTGCCATTGGAAGTACATCAATTTAAGGGAGAAATTGCTCTTCAAATCTATGCATTGCCCATAACTCTCTACAGGCGTGTGAAAACTTTCAAACAACGCTGTGAAAGAATCAGAATGCTTCTAAATTCAAGTTGATTGTGCAACATTGAAATGCAGTTACTGAATTATTAGAAATTGCTGGATTTAAAAATCGAATGAATTGAAAGAAAATAGAACTTTCTTGTTCTCAACATATAGTTTACACACATTCTGTACCGCAACAGTTATCAGGACAAAATGAAACAGAAGTGGAGGGGCACTGAAATGGAAACTCAAATGGAACTATAAATCGAAGTATCTTACTTCAGACACAATCTCCAAGCCCAACCACGTAACACACCTGTCAACACCTACTTATGGTTTAATTTTAATATATATTTTCTTGCCCCTACTAGCAAGTTAAACGCTTGGCTTCTCACACCTGCAGAGCTACCACCACTGAGCTTAGTCATCCCCTAGTCAGGAAGATGGGCATCTCTACAATTCAGTCCACAATCAACACTTCCAACGGTATTTCTATTTAATCTCAAGGGAAGCGAGGAGTGTTCCAAGCAACAGTGTTTGCAGCTCCTTCTGTTCAGTTAACAATAGCTGCAAATTCAGTAACAGTACCAACCTTTTGTCGAACATTTCATAGTTAAGAAAACAGTCTGTAAGCATGGAAGCCTGGTTTCTCCCTCAGCTTAAGAGAGTCACCCTCTAATATCTTGCAGAGGAGCCCCACAGCCAGTGGAAAAGGCAAAGCAGGTACATGGTAAGAATCTTTTCCTGAGCCGCATAGTGACTAACCTTGCTCAGATCTAGACAAGCAAGAGAAAGCACATACTGCTTAGTAAATTGGATTTTTACCAGACAGCACTATATACATAAAGTATGATTTAAGACAATCAAAAAAGCAAGGAGGGGAAGTCAAAACTAGCTCTCTTCATTTTCACAACTAACAAGCCTTCAGAAAACCGAAAGAGCAAAAAGACAGATCTGATCACACATACAACTTCTAAGGTTTCAAGCTTCATGATCTTATTTAACCTTAAAAAAAAAAAAAAAGACAGCGACTTAAAATTACTTCCATTTTCCTCACTGAACAGAAGAGAAGAAAAACTCATTTTGACCAGCCATCTCTTCCCATTACTCAGCTTCCTTTTTTGTTGTCTAAGTGCAGAGTTCTGATTTACATTATTTGTTAGGGATACATCTTGCTCTATTAATAGGCTTTGTCTTCAAGTTGAGAAAACTAAGGTGAAACTATGATTTAATTATCATCTCCTAAGACAGAAGATTCTATACTACCACAACAATGCAAAACCATTCAAATAAACTCCAAAAAAATCATGTAAAGCCAAAAGTTCCTCCACAACATTCTCTTTTTATTTGCTGTGCGAGTTTCATCTATACTACCCAGAAATAAAACTGTATAATGTTTTCTTCAGGCAATTTTAGGAGTAGTGATAGAAATTTCACAAGATTCAACAAGAACAGAAAAAAAATACATGACTGGAAAATACAAGACAGAAAAAGATGCAGTACAGCTAAGTTCCACACTGAGATATCCTAGAGAAGTTAATAATTTATAATCTCTAATAAGGACTGCTCCTTCCGGTAATAACTCTATCAAGAAAAGATGTTTCAGAATAGAAGTCATATACAAAGCCAAAAGGTAGGGACAGCAACTACATACCTACAAAAAAAACCAACAAAAGACACTTTGTTACACTAAAGAATTGGAATAAGCAATCTCTCAGATCACGTAAAGCATTAAACAAGCCATTCAGTTTAACTAACACTGTTCTAAATGATATTTCAGTCAGTAAGTCTTGTGTCTGAAACTGTCATAATTATTCTTCTGGCTATGGCCAGGAAGAGGAAACCCCCCTGTAATTGACTTTTGACTTCTAACATGTTAATTACTTTAACCACACAGATTTGTGCCTTCAATAGTTAAGTGAGGAAACTTGCAAGGCTGAAAGCTGTTTAAGAATGCCTGTAGCCATACAGGGACTGGCATGAGGAAAACAAAATCACTTCCAACTAGTAAGGAGCTGTTCCAATTCAACAAACTAAAACTACAAGATATAATTAAATATCTGCCTCCCGAAGAGGTAAGTTTAAACTTTCAGCAAAAGTGTGCAATCTCAACCATTATAAAATTGACTTTCAATAGCACCATTAAACATTGATATCGCAACTTTCTATACAAGTCTGCTTGCTAACCTGTCCATACAAGTTACCTGTCTTACCCTTCCAAGACTTCTCAGTCTTAAAGCCAAGAATCTGTGAAAACAATTTTTTTCAGAGCTCAAATAAAGAAAAGAAGGTATTCTAAACATTAGTCTAACAGTTTTCAACTGGTCCTATCACCATGCTGTCTTGAGAATGGCGCATACATCTAGAACTGTATTTGCATTTGACCAATTTGATTTAACAGAACACATTTTGCCATTGGCTTAAAGTTGTGATGAAATTTAATCTTTAAGCTGCTGTGGGAAACGTCTCTTGCAAAGCTGCTTTTCTTCTGAAAATTAAGCTTTATTTCAGGTAAAAATGAAGAGGATGCAAATAGGGAGGGAAAAGGAATACAGACAAAGAAAGAAACATGCAAAAAGAGTGGAAAAACAGACTTCTTGACTAAAAAAAAAAAATCATCTACCAAGATTTTATTACAAATAATTTCTGTTGAACATTAAAATGGAAATTAATAGTCCAGGAACAAAAGGTAGTTTCAGAAATCCTTTAACAAGTGAAATCCACTGAAGAATGAGACAAAACTGTTTGCTAGAAAACAGTGCCAGTACCAGTCAGTACTGCACAATAATCTTCTTTTGTCATTGTTCCTGTCACCACCCAGATCATTTACATTTATCAGCTCTCACAAAGAATCCAAACAGACAGAAGAGAAACAGAGCCCCAAACTGCCAGAATAAAGCACTGTTCTCTTACCACAGACAGCGCTAAGAACAACTTTCATATGCTGAAATGCAAGGGCTTTAATTACTAGTAGGAAAAACATTCTTCACATGCTCTGAAGTTTTGTCTTCCAAATACAGACAAAATTCACCATGGACAACAGAAAAAAAAAAAAAAGCAAACAATTACATAGCACAAGATCTCAGTTAACACAAAATACTGCTCTGAAGTAGGATTCACAGCGGCCAAGTTTTCCTTCTAGATCCCCCCAAAGGCCACAAGTTGAGTAGTGTCAGCAAGAAGCTTCCCATGCAAACTTCATGGAGATGAGCCATTAAGGATCTTGTGCACTATTTACCAAACTGTATCTGACTATTGAAAGGATTCTTTGACTTAGTCACATAGATGTGACAGCTGTTTAATCCAAGAAATGGATTTCTAGAGCTTTTGTTTGAAAATGGCAGTTTTCAAGGCAGAATGGGACAAGTCAAGACTGTAGTATGTAATTTGGTCATAACTTTTACGTGAAGTATTACTTGTGGCAGTTAATATTAGACCAGCTATAAACTTCAACATATTCTGCATTAATTCAAAACATTGCACTCCATCAATGAATGATTTCAACCAAAATAAGGACTTCAAAAGGCCCTTTATGTTTTCATTTCATAACGATACACATTACTATGAATCACCATGGCTTATGCATCCATTAGAAAATCTGCCTGCATGATATGGTTTAGTAGCTTGTGGTACTAATAGGAATGGGAAGGCGGTTGGACTAGATGATCTTGCAGGTCGTTTCCAACCTTGTGATTCTATGATTCTATGAGGGGAATCCAGCAACTAAGAGTTTCAAGAAGTGACTCTTTCCTATTATAATGCAATCACAAAGTCTCAGAAATAATCAGAACCACTGCTTTCCTCAGGGGGAGAATAAAACAGTTAAAGCTGTAACCTCCTAGAAATAGAAGCGTCCTGAAAATTTTAAGTTTCACCACTTGCAGCTCACCTGAAAAAGGAATGAGGTTCACTCTATAGAGGCTCACCGTTCTAGAAACACACTGAACTTTCTGTGAATGTATCAGCAGCACCTTTATTTTTTCAAGGAGACTACAGCTGCTGAATATCAAGCAATCATTTGCACCTTTATAACACAGAAAGTTGCATGGATCCAAGCCCCTTCACAGTTCTTTTCAATTAAGAGGAAAAATATATATATGTATTTTAGAACATACACAATAAAGGTAGGAGGGCCATAAACACACTAAAACCTTGTGGTTTTCATACTTTAAATGGGCGTGACAACATTAATTTGCTTGTGGCATTCCTAAACTTTAGATAGGGATTTAGAAAAAAAATAATCCAATTTTCTTGAAAGGGATAAGAGCCCTAAACCACAACCCAAAAAAGGACTTACTAAGGAAGCTCAAAACACTGCAGAGAGGATTATAGTTTCCCATGCAACAGTAACGTGTTATTTTCATGACTCTCAACAACCAGTCCAACAGAGGTTTCATTACAGGTACAGCTAAGTAGCATGGAGGTACATGGAGTTACAGGTTTCTAAGGGGCAGCTCAAGCTAAGATGCAACACCGTCTCAAGCACTTTGAAGGCTAAGACAAGTCTGGAATGCTTTTATGAAGACAGGCTGAGGGAGCTCAGATTGTTCAGCTTGGAGATGAGAAGGCTCCAGGGAAACCTCACTACAGTCTTTTGGTAGTTGAAGGAAGCTTATGAACAGAAGGGAGACTGATTTTTTACATGGGCATAAAACAATAGATCAAGGGGGAATGGCTTCGAACAAAAAGAGGAAATTTAGATTAGATGTTACGAAGAGATTCTTTCCTCAGAGGGCAGTGAGGTGCTGGCACAGCTTCCCAGAGAAGCTGTGGTGCCCCATCCCTGGAGGCGCTCAAGGCCAGGTTGGATGGGGTGGGGGACAGCCCTGCCCATGGCAGGGGTTGGGGCTGGGTGGGCTTTGAGGTCCCTTCCAACCCAAAATATTCTGTGATTCTACAATTAAGAAAAACAAACAAACAAGGTTAACAGCAAGTGTAACTCTAGAATAATAGATACATCTACCATAAAACACACGCACACAATAAACTAATTTAAAATCATCAATAACAAAAAGAATTTATAGTTTAAGATGATCCTTCGTTCTTCTTCATTCTCTTGTTTTATGACTGCCAAAGACAACTTTAACCACATAGAAATACGAAAAGGTACAATAAGTTCACTCTGTCCTTACAGGTGCTATTCTAATAACGCTATCAGGCAACGACTAAACAATGGCCAGTCATTTTTTTGTTTTGTATGTTTGCCCTGCAAATAATCATAAAGTCATGCCGCACTTAAGACCCTCCAAAAGCTATAAAGATAAGCACTATAGCCAACCACAGAAAACTCATACGTGTGTACAACCCTTACATAAATGGGGTAAGTAACTCTAATAACTCCGATCAGGCACATCAGTGCAAAGCAGGTGTTTGCAAAATTGAGGCTTATGTTACAGGAGATACATGCAACTCCTGAACTACTGGGTTATTACGGTATTTGCATTAGAAATTAGTAAGAACATGCTTTTAATAGAAGACCTTTATACAGTCATAACAAAGTGTTCTGCTTGCTCCAGCTGTTAGCATACGGTATTACTGCATAGCTTTCTATCATAAGCAATGCAAATCAAGCTGGAATTGAAGTGAAAGCCCTTCAGGCTCTCTGCCATTCCCCTTCTCACGCGGATCCCTAGCGCCTTTCATTTACAAGCCTAAAAGCTTCCCAGATTCACAACAGGGTCAGACAAGCAGCGCAGTTTTAATTACGGACAGCATGAATCTGAAGCGCAAGCAGCTCCAGAAAAACAACTCCTTCTGCGTTTCCCTTATTCCCAATGGCCAAGCACACCAACGCCGTGCCCCAACACCCCCTACAGCACCACAGAGCGCCCCAGAAGGCGGCACCAAGAGCTGATAGGGCAGCACCGCTCACCCGGCCGGGGACTGAGGACAGAGCGGCAGCCGCAGGGCCGGCAGCCCGCCCACCACCGGGCGCTCACCTGGCAGGTACTCCGCCTCAAAGCGCCGCCTCGTCTCGGCGATCAGCGCGGCCTTGTCCTGCTGCTGCGAACGAGAAACCGGCGGGACGTGAAAGGGCCCAGCACAACCCCTCACCCCTGCGCAGCAGAGCCAGCCGACCACCCCGCCGTTAAACCGCCGCCCAGCCGCCACTCCATCCCCCCCACCCAACCCCGACCCGACCCGCGCGAGGGCCGCCGGAAAGCAGGGGAGAGCGCGGGGCGCGAGGGGACCGCTCACGTCAGCCATGGTGCGGCGGGGCCGCCCGCAACGGCCGCGGCAACTGCAGGGGGACAGGAAGAAGCGGCGATGGAGGCACCGCGTGACTCGGAGGGCGTGGCCAATGGGAGGGGGCGTGGTCATACGCCCCCGAGAGCGGGAGCCGGGCGTCCAGTAGCCTCTCCTCTTTTCGCGTCATGGCTCCGCCTCCTCCGCCCCGCTTCCTTTCCCGTCATGCCCTGCGTGGCGCGAGTTTCGGAGCGGCGCGCGTTGCTCTCGCTTCTGCCTTGTGTTGCTTTCCTCGTCCCGTTACTGCGGCGCGGGCAGGTGGGTGAAGCCCAGAAGGCCGGGTTTTCCGATGGTGGCTTGTGTGGGTGGGTGGGGCGGGCGTGTCCCTTCAGACGGGGGCGGCACAGCGGTGCGGTCAGTGTTCATTTTGCCTCTGTGCCGCTGGGCTGGCGGGCTGTAACTTAACCCGTCAGTCGTTTCGGAAGTCTTTTGGAGCACCATTATCATACGCCGACCTCATCAATGTTATTAAAGCACTCTTGGCTTCGTGTTCTCAATTAGCCTACATTGCTGCTTTGAGAGATAGTTTTCCTTAAGGATTAGCGCAGCTGCTTGTGAAGCCGTTTACTTTTTGTTCTGCTTTCATTTTGCAGGGGGAGAACTTATAGCTGGGCTAAACCTGACGGAAATGGGGAGGTATGCGGTTTCCCTGTAAGGGAATGCGTGTCCAGAGAAATAAAGATGCTTCTGAGCGAGCAACAGCACGTCTTGGCCTACAATGGAGAGCTCCTCGTCTTCCAGCTGTCAAAAGCAAAGCGTGTGGAGGGAGCAGCTGACAGAACAGCAAAGCTGTGTGTCAGGAGGATGGCATTTGACAGAGACGCTCAGCTGTTTGTTCAGAAGTCATCCGGAGCCTTTAGCGTGCGTGCAAAGCGCTCCGAGACTGAGATTGTTTGCTGTGACTGCGCCACGCGTTCCAAAACGGGGGTTGTTCTTCCCTGTGTTATGGTGAAAATGAAAAAGCAGAACGGCTTCGAGCACCTTTTGCTGTTGCTTCACAGCTCCGATCGGTTTGAGCAGTGCTGTCACTTCAAATTGGACTACGAGCTGAAAGAGGATGTCAGGTTGTTCGCTGGTCCCTCGGTGTTGTGGAGGCACGCCAACAAGCTGTTCTACGTCTCTTCTGATACCTGCACGGTTCTGAGCGCTCCCGTGCAACTTTCTTCCATTGTGTGGACGGGTGAAATTGAGGGTGAAGGCACTGTTGTGTTAGGGATCAGAGCTGCTTGCCTGCCGGAGAGTGAAAATGGGGATGAGTTTTCCACTTCAGACAGAGCCATCTGGGGCAGTGAGTTCTTTGGATACGCCATTGAAACACAAGAAATGCTGACTGGCGCACGCTTCATGCCTCATGCTTACAGCAGAGTGGTATCTTCTGTCTGCGTCTGCAAGACTGAGAGACTGCAAAAACAGCTCAGAATATCAGCTGTTGCCATCACACACAAGAATCAACTGATCTGGTTCCAAGACGGTGTCCCTAAAGGTGTTTGTGAGCTTCCTTATGAAAAACCATGTCTAATAAAAACTGCTGTAACCGGTAGCAATGATTTGCTATTTATTGTATCTTTTTCCTCTGGGAATATATGTGTTGTACGGCGAGAGAACTTGCAGGTATTTGTGCCTTAAGTATCTCCCTTTTCCTACTTCATCTTTTTTGTCGTTCTATCCAAAGGAAGAAGCTATATGCTTAAGATTTATTGCTTTTTGTCTTTCTTGTCAACTTCTGTTAAAATAACCGGGCTTAAGTTTTTAGGGGGAGGTTTTTGCTCAGAGGGTGATGACGCACTGAAACAGGTTGCCCGGAGAGGTTGTGAATGCCCCATCCCTGGAAGCATTCAAGGCCAGGCTGGATGTGGGTCTGGGCAGCCTGGTCTGGTGGTTGGCAACCCTGCACATAGCAGGGGAGTTGAAACTAGATGATCATTGTCCTTTTCACCCCAGGCCATTGTGTGATATGATATGATTAAGTATATGCTTTTTTTTTTTTTCTTTCATTGCTTACTTATATATTTGAAAATAAATCCTGGTTTCTAATATTCTAATAGTGCTATATTGTATGAGTCTGATGTGTATCCTCTACTGAGAACAAAATCAATAATATGAGAACTTAAAGCTTAAGACAGCTATGAATGTGCTTGCGAAATTTAGGTTAAAATCATAGTTAACTGTTATTATTTTAAAGCATAAACTTGGAATTGATAAGCTTTTTGAGTTTTCCCTCCCAGTGTCAAAAAACATTATTCTCCAGAAATGACAAGGAGGTCCCCACTTTATTTTTCCTTAAGTCTGTAGAGACAGAATTAACTGCTAGGTTTCGGTAATACTCTATCAAGAAGACACAATGGAAATGAAATCTTGCCTTATCTGAAAGGCAAGCCTCATCTTGACAAAATCACATTCAAGATCCCAAATATTTGTGTTTTAAAACCTCTTCCACTGCAGGTTACTTCCAAATGGCAGAAGGTGAAGTCTGTTCTGATTGATGATTTCATTGGTTCTGGAACTGAGCAACTGCTACTGCTTTTTAATGATGACTCCAATACAGATGTGTTAAATATGTTTAAAATAACGGATTTTGGAAAGATAAACTATGAAGTAAGTTCAGTTTGCCTTTTCTCAGCTGTTCAATCTGTGCTTTAAAAATAACCTTGGGAAATGATTAAAGCAGTGGTGCTAAGTGAAATTGGATGTTTGTTGTGAAATGCCATGAAGTTTGAATGTAATCGAGTATAATACTCTGTTTGAATAATGATGTAATTTGTCTAGAGAGATTATTCTACCTCCTGGATAGTATCAGCATAGAATGATAGAATCGCTAAGGTTGGAAAAGACCCAGAGGATCATCCAGTCCAACCATTCGCCCTTCACCAATGGTTCTCGCTAAACCATGTCCCTCTGGGAATATGGTTGAAGATGTTTGAGATACGTAACAGATCTTTTACAACACTTAGCTTTTAGTTAATAGAATTAAGGTTGTAGCGCATGTTAATTACTGTCTCAGAATTGTGTCTTTCTTTTATGTATTATCAATCCTTAATTGCTTTCAGAAGATGAGATTTTTCTTTTAAAATGAACGTGGCTATTCTTCTGGTTTCCTCACCCTTTTCATTTTTTGGTAACAATGATGACTGGACCTTACATTCAGCTTTTTACATGTTTTTGCTTTTTTTTCTTTTAGAGTGGTATTAATTATAAAGATGATCTTCCTGCTGCAGAAGGATTACAAGAGAATGGTTTGCTTACCATCCGAGCTCTTGAAACAAGATTACAGGTTTGTGCTAAATAAATCTGCCTTCATATTTTCTCCAAATTAATTTTCTGTATCATTAGTCTAAGGGGTGAGGTTAATGATACTATCTTTATTGGAGAAGTTGTTCAGGGAGAAATTAGTGTTATTAAGTATCCATTCTCAAATTGGTGGTAGTCTGTTTCAGTTCATTCGGTTGTTATAAATGCATTTAGGTAATTAGAAGAATCTAATTTAATTTTAATTACATTTTTGTGATAATGCTGAAGCCATCTTACAAAAGCTTTGTAACAGTCGTTTTACTCATGGATGTTTTAAATGCTAGTTTCATAATAGCAGAGCGTTTACTTCTTTTGCTCAGCATTACATACTTTGAGATGTACTGTATTTTTTTTTTATTACTATTATTTTTTTACAGTTTTTCAGCTTTCTCACTAGAGGTCTATTGGTTTTTACATACAGAAGTGCAAGTTTCCTTCACAGTTCATTACTTTCTACCCACGACGTGGGTAGTGATATACTTCAAACGTGATTTTTTTGCTTCTGTATTCTTTCCTTACTTGTTATGCTACTTTATCCTTCAGCCAAACAGACATGTGTTTCCATCTCTTGGTTTTTGCTCCTTCCACTTTTGTTGTGAAGATTGTCTGCCCTGCCACTGACTGCTAAATATCTTATGTAACTTGTCTTCTGATATTTCTCTTTTCATACACCAGCTGGCTTTCTGCTTTACAGCTTTGTGAATCTGTGTTACAATCACATGAGTACTCTGTATTGCACATTCTATTGGTTTTGATAGAAGCAAGCCACTGACTGGAGATCTTATGTGTCATCTGCTGATAAAGTCCTTCTGACGGAGACGCAGAATCCTTCATAAGGCTTTCTTTTTCTGTATTTTCTGTATTTTAGATGTAGTAGATCTCTAGTTTTCCAAGCCACATGCTAGCACAGGTACTGTAAGAGAATTGAAAATCCTCTTATTTCTTAATGCTTGAAATCTTTGATATTGCCATGGCAATGAATTTGGAAGTAGGTGGAGGTATGATTTTAGCCTTAATGTTGCAATGTTGCTTCCTTGCTGAGATCTCTGTTGTTCTGTATGTTTCTCTGAATATTAAAGTACTGTTGCTGTGTTTTTTGTTTTTTGTTTTTTAATCTGATGTAACTGAATTTCAGGGATGTTTCTTTTGATGCAATAGTGCATGGCTCCTGCTTAGCTTGGAAATTTCCAGAAGTCATTAGTTATTTTGTCACCAAAGTTCAAGTTGTCCTGTGTTAACAATCTCTGTGGTATCTCCTATTTTAGGGCAAAGAGCAATAGCAAATGCAGTGTTTTTTTCATATCTCTGTTGCTACCCCCTAAAAACATTTTATGACTGTGTAGTTGTTTTCTAGTTGTGTGAGAACTTTGGTAGGTGTTACACTCCGCTACACTGAAATACACTGCATTTAAGTCATATGCAGTAATACCTGTCAGTTGCATGTTGCAGATAGTGAAACTGAAAAATGTCAGTCTGGGTACTTTTTGGAACAGCTCTGTGCTTATCATGTATCCGGTCTTAAGGGCCTGCACGCAGCCTTTATGCCTCTAGATTCTTAATACTTATTACCCTGTCTTTTGAAGAGGACTTCCTTTGGCATAGTGCAGCTACACTGTATCTGTGGTCACAGTCTTTCTTATGGTTTTACTTTCTGTTCTGACATGAATACAGAACTATTCAACACCAACTGAGAGTTTTGTAAGGATTGTAGTGCCAGGCTCTGGATTATTTGTTTCTCCTTTCACTTGCCTGTTTTAGGGCGCTGTGTTTGTTTTAGGAGAGTGACTGGTTTGTGTGGTTTTTTTGTTTTTTTTTCCCACTCTCATTTATTGAATTGAAAATTTATGTGTTCCCATTCTGACAGTGTCGTTTTGGTAGTGGGTGGGAAGTTATTCAAGAAATGTTCTGTACATTTTATTTTTAAAACTTAGATTAGAAATAGCAACAAGTAGTTGTTTTCTGTACAACCTTTGCTGTAGATTGAGTTTTGTATGTACTTTTTCATAAACAATTTCAGTTGCTTGGAAACCACGGAGGCTCTTATTTAATAAAAGAGCAGCTTCAGACTTCAGATATCTGAATTATGTTTCCTCTAGCATTTTTGCCTACTTTCGCTGTTTCACCTTTGCTTTTCACAGTAGTTCTAGTCCTGCCTATTGTGAATCTTCCTTTCCATTTTCTGCCCTTTGCAAAAAGTTCTTGGCTTAGTATTTTTAGCTTTATATGTATGGGTATTGTTTTATTTATGAATATTGTAAGTTTAATTGGAATGTGTCAAAGCACTGTCCTACTTACTACAAAGCCTCCACTTTAATTTGCTTTGCTTTGTGACAGTGATTCATCTGTTCTACTGTTTGTGCTGAATTTTCTCTCAGCTTTGTTTGTTCAGCTCTATTCTACCATGTTTTAGAGTGGATGTTTATTTTCTGTTTTTAAAATGATTCGCTTTTGTTTTCCATTTGATGGTGTAGAGATTGTAACTTCTACTGGTGCTTGTTACTCCATTCATCTTGGGTATGGGTCTAAGGATGTATGTTTTCCTTGTTCCAGAAACACTGATAGAGAATTACTCTAGTTTTTGCCACATGGTAAATTTCAGTTCTCATTCTTGTGTTGTTTTGTGAAAGGGAGAAAAGAAGTGCTTGCAAAAGTCATACGAGAGAGTAAATGGATCAGTAGGTCTTTGGCTACATTGGCTGTTTCTCACTATGTACTTCCCTGTTTTTTTTTTTGTTTTTTTTTTTGTCCGTATCTCAATTTCTTGGGAGTTACAAATAGGAATAAGTAACGGTTTGATATTCTGTTGACTGCAGTTAGGAAGAGATTGTAGAAACATAAAATAATAGAATCATAGAATGGTGTTAGGAAGAGATTGTAGAAACATAAAATAATAGAATCATAGAATGGTTTGAGTTTGAAGGGACCTTTAAGATCACGTAGTTCCAACCCCTCTGCTATAGGCAGAGACACCTCCCTCTAGACCAGGATGCTCAAAGCCCCATCCAGCTTGGCCTTGAGTGCTTCCAGGGATGGGGCATCCACAGCCTCACTGGGCAACCTGTACCAGTGTCTCACCGCCCACACAGTAATGAATTTTTTTTCCTAAAATATGGTCTAAATCTATTCTCTTCCAGTTTCAAACAGCTTCCCATTTTCCTATCACTACATGCCCTCATAAAAAGTCCCTCCCCATCCTTGTTCTTTATTCTTAAATTTTTCTTTGCTTTCCCTGCCAAGTCTGGCACTGGAGTATTTAACGGAATCTGGTATTTGTGATGCTTGGTTTGATAGGTGACAATTCATTTTGTTAGAGAATTTATCATGATGGGTTCTGTTTCGTCAGAATGCCCTTTCCTCCTGCACCATAAGCAAATGTCATTACTCCTTTTACTTGGCATGCTTTTCATTCAGGCTTGTCATTTGGTGATGACTGAGTCTGATGTCTTTTTTTATTTGTTTATTAGAGACTGTTCTTCCTTTCCTCTCTCTTGTTGACAGTAACAGACTTCTCAGGAGCTTACTTCTCAGAAAATACTTTCTGAAGAATTTTTTTAAATATAATAACCTAATACTTAGAGCTTGTCTATGTATTTGTCTGTTTGTAAAACTGTCAACATTTCAATATATTTACTTGAACAATCTTCAGTGTAAACCTGGACCAAAAATAAAAAATGATGGTAATACAAAAATAAAGCAGAAACAATAATGAAAGAGTTGAATGTCTACATAAACATCTAATGTAAATATTCTCAAATTAAGATAAACTCAGAGTTTAATACTGAGAGAACAAGATTCTTGGTAGCTTCAATACCAATCCTTACTTGCAATAGACTAGAGACTGTGTCCAATGACCACTTTTATATTTTACAGGCTGGTCTCGCCTCTGTTCGAGAGCTACAGCAGCATTTAGGTCTCAAAAAGAGGGTTATTCTTGAATCATGCAGAGCACTTATAGATCTTGTTGAAGGAAGAAACCATATCCTACCAAGTGCAAAAAAGGTAAAATACAGAAGAAAGCACAGATCACTTCTGCTTTTTGCTGAGCCATTTGTAGAAGGTTCTTCCCTCACACACTTGCTACTTTTACCAGTCAGAATTGTCACTATCAAAACTCATTGATTTGCTTTAAGTAAAGTCTGATTCATTATCTTAACCTGACAATTTATGTAGTTAAGAGTAAATTTAATATTTTACTTGAAATTGATCCTGGTGACTGGTTTGTACAGAGGAATAACCTTTAACAGTGAGTTAATGACAAACAGTAAGAGGACTGTATTGTCTTAATTTGCAGTTACCTGGATATCGAATACCTGTTTCTGATCTAATATGATAGAAAGACTGAGCAGTGATTTCTGTAGGCAAAATTTATCTTACAGTGGGGCAGAGTGAACTGTGAGCTGAAAAGGTGACAGAGTTTGGGCAAATGTTATATCTGTATGCTTCTTAAACTAAGACTCACAATTGATTGAAATCTACATGATCTTTCAGTTAATATTTTAGTCTCCTTCAAGTCAACTAGGTTTAGACAGCAAAATTTTAAGCAATTAATAATATAACTTCTAATGCCTTCTTTGGAAGAAAATGTGTACAAGGAGAGGATGAGTTGTTTGTCATGATAGCTTTTGTTTTAAGAAAGTGGATTTATATCTTGTAAATCTATTCTAGAAAATAAACTAGTTTGTATAGATTTCATTTTATGTAGTAGATTTTATAGTAGAACATGAAGTAATGCAATATAAAAAGAACTAATATCTGCACTTAATTTATCCAAACAAACATTTTTCTATAAGGAAGGCCTTGTCAGTCTCTGGGATGATGTGGGAAAACCTTATTCTGTTAGTAAAGAGCCATCATTGACACCTAAACTTCAAGATCACTTCATTGAGAAATTGTGGCAACGTGTTGTGGGTGACAACTTGGTAGTTGGAGTAAAACTAACTGAATCATTTTGTTTGTAAGTATATAAATAAAATAATTTCATTTTGTGGTTTTATTAGAAATTGAGATTGCAAGTAAAGCCCTGCAGTAGAAAGAGTGGATTTTTGAGATTTGACTTATCTCATTTCACCATCTGTGTATGAAGTATTTCAAGTGCATTTTACCAGTATTGTTGCTGTGACATGTCTCTCTAGTGCTGTGCCAAAAATATATCATCTAGCCAAAAACCAGCTGTGTCAATGTAACTACGTCATTACTGGAGGCATTTATAACAGAGCTTTCTTTGAAAAAAATTGTGGTTCTTTATAGTTCATATTAGCATAGGTATACTGACGTCAGTGTGTGGTATAGATTTAGCTCTGTTTTAACTATGCTGTTCCTGCTGCTTAAGCATTAGTATCTCACCATTCAAAGAGAGTGATTTCCTTAAAAAGTAGAATAAAACATTTTTAATTCTCTGATCGACTTAGTAAATATTCAGCTATGCTGTAGTCAGATATCAAATCAAGTAAGTATTTTCTGAACCTATGCATTATATAAATTACATGGAACAAGCAGGCTTAAAATACTCAAAGCTTCAAAAAGATTTGTTCTCGTTATAATCTTTAAAGTGATTTGTTTATTCTGTTCATTTTAGTTGCTTAGTTCTAGTCCTGATTACTACTGATGTTATTCCCTCATTGACGAGGGAGCTTATTTGGAATGTACTTTGAAAGTACAGGATTATCTGAAACAAACTTATGATAGAGAGTGTGTAATGTAAACTTTGGTAGAGTTAGAAGTTACTTTTTGACCTATACTCTCACAAGCATTGTAGCTGACAGTGTGTTAAGGTAAGCTTAAGGAGTATTGATGCCTCTGAAAATCATTCAAGTGACTGTGGGGGAACTGACCTATCAGGCCCTTTGGTTGTTCTGTTGGAACTGCAGGTATGTTATTTCTCAACTACCAGCTTGCTGTAACTTTACAAGGAAGTTGACCTTGTCTTCTTGATGGCCTCTGTTAAGAGCTACCAAGGCAAAAGATTGTTTTTGCCTTTCCACTGTTTATTCTTTTAGCTTTGATGACAGTGACTTTGTTTTGAAAATCAAATACTTAAGTCCTATATAGTTTCAATAGTCCTGAGAAGATTTGGAACAACTTTTTTAAAACCAGCAGCAGCCTTGCCCTCTTCTTCATTTTTACAGTTGAGAACCGATCTGTGAAGATTAAGTCATTTGTGAAAGGTTACCTGGTAGGCTAGAAGGTTGTAGTAGGTCTCCTGGGCTCCAGGAGCCCAGGGTCATGGGCCTGTGGTTTTGCAGAAAAGGGTTTACTTTCTTTTCAACTCCAGTGTGCAAGTTTTCATTGATTATTTTTTGGGCTTCCTACTAAGGCAGGATTATATTGATGTTTTAGATTACACTGTGAGGTGATGATACTTCCCATAAAGGAATCTAGATGTTTGTATGACTTCAGGTGCCAGTGACATCTTGCGATTGAATTGATTGTTAGAGTAAAATGTTCACTGAAAGAAGATCTGAAACAGTAGTACTAGGATTTCACAAAATAATCTTGTGTTGAATGAACAAAACACACGTTTCAGAAAATTACTGCATGTTTAAGGAAACAGTATTTTGAACACTTTATTTTACTGTCTACCTGCACTTCTGTTTGAATACGTAAAAAACAGTGTAAATAATAGAAGAACTTCTAGTTCTCAAAGAGGCAGAATTTTTACTTTCTGTAGTCCTTTTTTAAAATTATTTTTATTATTAAAAAAAGATTAAGTCTTTAAAAATAAAGTGCAAATGTCATTGAGTATCTGCAAGGGTTATGTTGAATGTTCAATATTTTCTGAGTGAATTAAATGTCCAAATTATTTCTGCTAACATGTGGGATCTAACTCCTAGGAGCTCTTAATACAAATGGCATTTTCATCTAAGATTATAAGTACTTACACACTGCATGGCCTCTGAATTAACTTGGAATTGTGTTGGAGTTTGTAGTAGTCCTAAATTTTGTAATGTATTGTTTTTTGTTATTTATCAAAAAGCAAAATGCACACTGGGAGTGCAGTCATCTTATGTGGATTTTCACAGGTCAGTGAGTGATATCAGTTTATCGCTAGTGATGGATCAAGACTTCTCTTTGATTTCTCCAATTATTGAGTGTCGGAATAAAATCATTAAGTTGAACAAAGTCTTCTCAGCATTATCTGTCTCCTCGTGTCAAATTGAGCCTCCTCAAAAAAAGATGAAATTGGACTTGCGTAGCAAGAATTATCTGAAAGAAGAGTTTCATAAGAGATGTTCTAGGACTCAGCTGGATAAAGCAAATACGGTCACTGCTGTTACCAGCCTTTCACCACTACTGGCATTTCATCGTGTTTGCTGTGCAGTTCTACTACATGTAAAGAAACAAAAACATTGGAATGGTGATTTACAGAAGAGCAAAAGGATGACTTTACTCTGTGGAAAAATTTTGCTAAGTCTGGAAGATATTTCAAATGGGAAATATTCAATAAATATGCTCAAGGATAATAGTTACTGTACAGGTAAATGGATTGATAGAGTTTGGATTCATGAAGATGTGGTTGATTGTTTTTCTAGATGAGATTAAGCTAAATTTTCAGGGTGTAATTATGTTTCTTTCTTTGAAGTCAACACCTACAGACTTCTGCTTTCTATTCCACCCAGCTTTTAATTCAGAAGAACTTTTAAATTTAAAAAAAAAAAAAAAAAAAAAAAAGTGAAACAGTTGCTATAAGGTTTTACAGCATTGGTGCTGAAGTGTATCAAGAAAGGTTAATTTTGAAGATAAAACTGAATACTGATATAGCTTGCTTTTTTATTTTTTCTGCAAATAGGATATTTACTGTTGATTGGATACAATTATTTTATCCTTACTTGTATTACTATTTTTTTAAGTAATACCATAATAACTGAAACTTTTCCTCATCTGCACAGCTATTGAGTTCCTCTATATTTTTTTTTCTTTTTAAGTTCCTGATTGAACTGATTTTGAACTGGGCTTCTGCTAGTGTAGTGAACTGTCCTTTTGATCATCTGCTATGAATTTTAATTTCTTCCTTTAATGCCATATCATCAGCTAACACCAAAGTGCCATCTTAATGTCACAGGAAGCTATTAATAATGTTCACTTGGCAAGGTGACATTTATCTTTAGAGCTCTCTTATTATATAGTTGCAGCTTTGTTAATTATGTAACTATTTTGCTCAACAGAAACAGGTGTAAGAATATAGGTGAGAGGAAAATTGCCAAAGAAAACATTGAATGCAGGTGCAGACTGCAAGTAAAATTGGGAATGTGAATCAAAAATGTATTCGCATCTTATACATGAAACCTGATGAAAGTATTTAGGTTAAGTATCTTTTTTTTTGTATTTTCTTATAGGTTCAGTGGAAGACATAGCTGCTATCCTTGCAGTATCTATCAGGTTTTCCTTTCAGATTATGTCTTCTGACTGCACGCTGACTCGAGTAAATTCATGGTTACTTGGAGAAATGGAGTGCGTACCATTTAAGGAATGCCATGACATGGTATTTGCTCATAAAGCAGGAAATATCTACGGTACGGTCTTTAGCTGGACACTGAAAAATCCATTTGAAGGAGTTCTAACACTATTTTGCAGGTAAAATTGGTCAATTGTTTTATAGTATATTCATCTTAGACTCATGCCTTTATCTTCAAGTTGTCTCTCACTGGCATCATAGCCAACAGCCATAGTTCTGATATGAGAATGTCAGAGCCTGAATCGTATCATTTCATTTTGTGCTAGTACACTGAATTCCGAATAATTGTAGTCCCCTTTAATAGACACTTGGTACCATTTCTTTTGCTCATTTCAATGCATAGTAATCTTATGTTTTTTCTTAATATGTTTTTTCAACATGTTGATTTTTCTTTTTTTTTTAATCATAAGGGAATGTTTATTTTTAACAAAAACAAACTAGACAATTTAAATTGCATTCTTTTTCTTTGCATTTTTAGTTTAGAAATGCAACATGCATCTATCTAACTTGTACATTTTTTTTTTATATACTTTATTTTCTATCTGCCATTGTATTGAAGAGGAAATAACCTGAAGAATCTCAGTGATTTCCTTATGTAGATTGTCAGACTATTGGGATAAAATGATGTACATCAGGTAAACAAGTTAGTAATACTTCCATCGTTTATGATTTAGCTGGATAAGGCTCACACTGTGAGAAGTAATTTTCAAGTACTGACAAACTTTTATTTTCATGAAGAGTCCAAGCTAAAACAAAACAAACAAAAAAAGTAAGAGAAGGTAAGGGTACATCTCTTAGCAATCAGTAACTAATAGTAAAAGACGGAACTTCATTCAATTAGGATTTGACTGCCTTTCATGTAAAAACAAAGAGTAAGGTTTTTAAAAATCACGACCTTTGAAAACTTCCTTTTGGAAACTTAGTTTACTTGACACTATTCATTTTCAATCCAATTTAATATCAGTAGTTAACGAGATGCATGTTTATACTTCTATGTTTATATTTGTATTTTCAGTGTTGTTTTTTTTCCCCTTCACTGGATCGATCTTTTTCTAGTAGGATATTTCTCTGACAGATTGAAGGTGTCCTGATAACTTTTTTTCACAGCCATTTAGAAATGAGATAAGCTGCACCTGTTGTAAGTAGCAGAAAATTAAGATAAGTGAATTGCAACAGAACAGCTTTACTGATCAGTGTGAGAAAACTAGCTACTTAGGGATGTGTTGTGGTTTGAAGAGTTAATCACCTCAAGAGAAGGGGGGGGAAGGAAGAGGAAGAAAGCCAGTTGAGATAGGAGAAACTAATTTATTAAGAGGAATGTGAGATAATACAGAATAATTAAGAATAATAAATCAAATGAACCAAAAATAATCTGGAGGAAAGAGTCAGTCTAAGTGCTTATTGGCAGGCCTTCACCAACTGGTGTCCCAGAAAAGACAAGAGAACTTCCTCCTCACCCAGAATCAGGAGATACATCTCCCAGAGCTGGAACTTGCATGAAATAGCTGAGTCTGCTGGAAGCATAGCACACAGGAAGTACACCCAGCACTGAGCTTAAGCATCAGGCAGCCTGCCATATGATACCATCATATGGAATACTGACAAAACCAGGGCAAGATGCTTTTTTTTTTTTTTCCCTTGACGTAATTTTTTAAGTTTTTTCATTTCAAAGACATCTTCTGAGGAGCTCATCTGGCCAAACACAGGAAATAAGACTTTGGACAAACTGCATTTCTCTTAGAATGAATGTCGGTCTGTGACTGCATCATGCTGGTGTCTGGGGGAATATGTTCCCTGTGATAATACCAGCTCTATTTTATCCAGGGTTCTTAATTTGGACATCTAATTGTTTTTAAGTACAACACTTCCTCACCAGTGGCTGTTCAAAAAAGACCAGCAGTTAGCCACCTAACAGCTCTGCAGTGCATATCTACTGATGGTGACAATATGTGAATGCATCTTTCTTCTGCCCCTAAATGCACACTAGGCAATGTTGTGTTGTCACATGGTCTTTACATACAATGAATTGTTTCTTAAAGAAAGAAGTGATGCTCATATAACTGGATATATATTTTAATGTTGAATATTTGTTACTAAAGCAACAGGTCTTTTGATATACAGCAGCTAGTCTGCATTCCATTAGAAAGTCCTTGCTGGCAGTTATGTGTACTGTATACACAATACTTAAAGCCATGAACATCCTGACTTTTCATGTTTAATTTAAAGTAGTTTTATTATGTTTACCACTATAGAATTTTGAACACATGAGATATCTTTAATAATAGTACTCTTGTTTTGCAGAAGTCTGACTGTCTTGTTCCAGTGTCTTCATAGCCTTACTAGAGTTCTTCCACCACGCTGTGATGTAAAACTCCTGAAATCTGGAAGCAAAGGTGTACTTACTGAGCAGTTAGTACTGGCTTTGGAGAAAGAAATGTTCACCTCAAGGAGTTTCCTCTCCTCAAAAGAAAGTAAAGCTGAAAACAACTTGACATGGTGGAATGAGCCTGGCAAGAAAGTCAGTGATCCTCCTGTGGCTTCTTTAATGGACAGTGAGGATGGTGTTCAGCAATTCAGAGAGAGGCTTCAAAATGAAAAGGAACAGTGTATGCTAAGTATGAATGAAACGATGGATGGTACCCTTTACCAGGAAGTGGCTTTGAAAGTAGCAGAAGCTCAACTCAGTTCTGATATGATTGTGTGGAGACTGAGCAAGTCCTAGAAACTTATCTAAATTTATTTTGAATAAAGTTTTAATAAAATTGTAATATAA
>PPHD01008762.1:0-21404 GCA_002909625.1 Bambusicola thoracicus | reverse complement strand
TCATAAGTGCTAGGCAAGACTTTTTCAACTCTGCATTCTACTGCAACAAGATCCGTGCAGATTATAAATTCAATGGAAGTGTTGCTTTTGACTTCTCTAATGTGGTTCACATATACCCATATGATGACCAACTTCATTTTTTCTTCTTTGTTTTCTTGAGAAGAGCAGGGTGTATTTCACTCTTTTATCCACCTCCATTCTTTACTGTTAAATATTGCTGAGGTTTAAGCCTGACCCGAGTAGCAGTTATGCTCATACTCCTGCCACAGTTGGTTTGGTGCTCATAGCCTTTCTGGGGTCAATTTCATTTGCCTTGGGATAATTTTTGGCACTCTGAATTTTGTATTTTCATTATCTTCATGAAAGTCAGATCTGAGGGTGTTAGCTGAACATGAGCCAGCAGTGTGCCCAGGTGGTCAAGGCGGCCAATGGCATCCTGGCTTGTACCAGAAGCAGCCCAGCACGCAGGAGCTCAGCTCTGTACTCAGCACTGGTGAGGCTGCACCTCGAGTGCTGGGTTCAGTTTTGAGCCCCTCACTACAAGAAAGACACTGAGGCGCTGAAGTGTGTCCAGAGAAGGGCAATGGAACTGTGAGGAGTCGGTCTGGAGCACAAGGCTGACAGGGAGCAGCTGAGCGAACTGGGGTTGTTCAGTCTGGAGAAGAGGAGCCCAGGGGAGACCTCTCTCTCTACAAAAACCTGAAAGGAGGTTGTGGTGGTGTAGGGCTCAGCCTCTTCTCCCAAGTCACAGTGTTAGGACAAGAGGTAATGGCCTCAAGTTGCACCAGGGGAGGATCGGGTTGGATATTAGGAAACATTTCTTCTCAGGAGTAGTGGTGCTGCAGTGGCACAGGCTGCCCAGGGACGTGGTGGAGTCACCGTCCCTGGTGGCATTCCAGAACTGTGTGGATGTGGTTAGTGGGCACGGTGGGGATGGGCTGAAGGTAGGACTAGATGATATTACAGTTATCTTCCAACCTTAATGGTTCTAGGATTCTACCTGCAGCGAGAAGCTGTTGTTACGGCTTGAGAACGACGCGGAGTCCCTCACCGCCCCGCAGGCCCCGGCACGGCACTGCGCCCGGCGGCTTCCCGCTGCCGCCCGGACAGTGGCGGCAGGTGCGGGGCTGCCCCGCGGCCGCCATGCCGCACCCCGGGCGGGGCCGCGCCGCCGCGGCGGGGCCGCAGGATCTGGCCGGGCGCCATCGGCGCGGGTTGCGTCAGACGAGGCGCTTCGCCGGGTCGGCGCGTCGATCGCCCGACCGCGCACCGCAAAGATGTTGCGGGCAGCCCCGCGCCTGTTGCGGACCTTCTGCACGAGCTCCGCGGTGAGCGGGGCGCTGAACGTCGGCGGCCGGGGCCGGGCCGAGCCGATGCGGGAGGGGGTCGGGGATGATGCGCGTCCTCGCTGCCGTGGCGATTGTAAAGCGCGTACGGGCGCGGGGAGGGCGAGAGGTTGCGGGAGGCGCCGGGGCAGCATCCTGCCCGGCTCGCAGCCATCAAATGGGCGCCGCAGGGATGCGGCTGGAAGGAGCCGGTCGGCCCCGGGCCCGGCCTGGCGGGGGCCCTTGGCTGCCGCCTCCCCCCGGTGTGGAGCTGCTCCCGAGCCCGTGTAGCTCTGCCTCACGGCCTAAGCGCATCCGCGACCCCCTGCCTCAGGGTTTTGCAGTTCCGAGCGCTTGTTCCGAGCTGTTCTCTTTTTCTCTTCCATGTATAGACTGTACAAGTGTCTTGAAGTGCCCTGCCCGATCCACATTGTCCAGATGCTCGGGTCTGGCAAGCTGAGGCTGGGAGAAGGCTTCTGCGTTCCTAAAGAGCGCTCTGTGTTTTGTGCTTGCTCAGTTTAGTGCAAGGAAGTCATCCTAAGGGCTCTGCGTGGAAAGGTCAGAATAGAGAATGGACACGAGATGCAGTCAGTGGGGCCAACAGATAAGAATGAATAACTGCTGCCAGTCCATAAATGTGTGATGGGAGGGAGGGAGGCCCTACACTCAGATTCTATTTGGAGGCACTGGAATTTAGCACGTGTAGATCCTCAGCACAAATCCCGATGCGGTGCTGCTTTTCAAAGGAGGCACAATTTTAAATTTGTCTTTGTAAAGATGCAACATATTGAAATATTTACTAGCTTCACTACATTCTTCTGGAGAATAAACAAAATATTGCAGTCTTTGTGGTAGCTTTGCAGTCAGACTAGCAGTTATTAAACATTCACCTCCAATAGATTTGATTAGAAATTGATAAGTCGTTACATGTAAGACCTGTGTATGTGCCCGTGTATGAGAGGCAGCAACAGAAAATGATTTTTAACTGTGAAGTAAATATTCTACTCAGCATAAGCATTAGAAAGGAGAGACGGTTGTGTAACTCTTGGACTTGACTCTCTTTTTTAGGAAGAACAATTTGACAGAATAGTCACCAACATTTGTTTGGCTGCTTCTCTATGCAGCGTTGAACTCAAAAACAACAGAATTATGGTAGAGTGAGCAGCAACTTATCTTTTGGGAACACTGTCATATTAACCTCGTTATCCTGTGTTCACTGAACTAAGAAGAGAAAGACCAGATCTCTCCAAATCGCCTGAGCTCCGTTGTTTCCCATAAGTAGGAATTGGGCATCCTTGCAGAAATAAAGCAAGAAGTGCACTGTGATTATTATGTGACCATTAATTTTCCCATGAAAAGAAGTGTCCATTGATGAATATCATATAACCACAGTGAGCCAGGCAACTGCAAACAAAATCCAATGTAACTCCTAACATCACTGACAGAAACAGTGATAAGTTTGTTCTTTGGATGTGCCAGTGATAATGCTCCAGTACCCATCCATCAGTTTATTCAACAGCATTGCTTTGGTGTTCTTTAAAGACCTCCTTTCTACGGCTTAATGGTGAATGGTACTGATGGTATCCTGCCCCAAATATGCCATTTCCGTAAGAAAGAAAACACCAAACTGTTCTTTATTTCTTTGTAATTTTGTATAACTTTCCATTTTAATTTTGGGTGTTTTGTTCGGGCTAAATTCTTTGAAAAGGATTTCCCACTTTTACAGGTCTAACTCATTTAGGTAAAAATGCTTGAGGAGAGTTTCCAAAGTAAGATAGGAGCTGGCTATTAGATTTTCTGCAGTGAATCAATTGTTATTTTTCAAATAAGACAAAAAATGAAGGACTGAATTCGTGGTCTGAACTTACAAGTCCTTTCACACATGGGATTTCTTCCACTAAACCCAACAGACTTGTGAGTTTGGCTCCTGCTTTCTGCTGATGACAGAGCATGTATTAAGGTGAGACAAGCAAACTGCCACGTCTAAGCCAGATGCTAATAACAATCACATGATGCACACGTACCATTTGTTGGAGAAGTAACTGAAGAATCACCAGTTGCAAGACCCATCCTGCAACTGAATTCAGTCTTCAGCTGAGTAACGTTCTGTGCACATGAGAGCAGAGTTGATTTCTTGCCAGGCTGATCTTGTTGCACAGTGCCATTAAGATCTGAGCCCATCTCAATCTTAACTCCTCAGTCCTTCGTAGAACATAGTCCTCTCTTTACTTCTCACCATTTGTTGACTTAGCTCCGTAATTAATGTGAATTAAGCAAGCATAACTTACTTAACATAGCGAAAATATGTTGATTTACAGCGACTCGTGATTTGGAACTGGAACTGGTACACAGTTCCATGTAATACGAGATTCAGACTTCTTCACAGGGAAACATGAACTAAGAGTTAAGTTTAGGAATATGCTATACATAACACTTTTTGAGTAAGTGGAGAGTAGGTAGCTCTGGAAGTGATGGTAAGTTTGGACTGCAAATTTCAAGATTACCAAGTATCAAAAAAGCAATAGAGTACAGCAGCAAGTACTTTAAAAGAAATTTAGAATGGAGATTGGATAAATCTGTAAAAGCAGTTGTGTTACATGATCACTTGTGATGGCAATGGGCTGGATTTTAACAAAGCAGACCACTTCCAGTCTTGTGTTCTTACTGAGAGATGTTAACAGAAGGACGAGAGTAGAAGTAACTCATATCTGGATCATCTTTAATATTTCTTCATTGTACTGGTTGGGCTTCTGCTGTAAATTGACTCTGTACAGAGATCAAAGGATTTCCTACCATGCCAGATGTGTTCAGTGAGCCAGCACGTTTCTCTTTCCCCATATATTTTCCCTTGTATGCTTAAAATAATTAAAATATTAGGAAAATCTGATGACTGATTTTTATAAGGCAGCAGTGTTTCTGCTGTAAAAGTAAAAATATTGGTCATAAAACATTGGTTATACAATCTGCTTGCATCCATTGGGCCTTGCTAGATAAAAATAGCAAGGTTAACTTGTTCTCTTTGTTATTCAGAGCAGGGTCTCGTCTTTACTAATGTCATCAAGATAGTGGATGTATGTTAGGCATTACTAGCAACAGTGCAGCATTGGTTAGGAACGCCGGTATCACTGGTCTCACAAAGCATTTCTACCAGCCAGCCATAAAAATCTAATCTTGTAACAGCCCAAGTTATGTCCACCTTTGCAATTACTTATTACTACTTTGATTGCAAGCAAGCTGACTGATGTTGTAATACAGAGAAGTTTGGCCGTGCAGCTTCATTTTGATGGAAATACTGCCTTTGGACAAATAGTTACTGCCTACTGCTTTATATAAAAATGGTATGCATAAAATGACAAGTTCGCTTCAATGTTCCTGTAGTGCAACCTTCTGTTTTGTAATGCCCTTTTTTTAGGCCATCTGCAGAACTAAAACAGCTTGAAAACAGCAAGATTCACCCATAGTATTTCAACTGTGCAGTGAATTGTGATGAAATGGACTGTGGTTTTGAGTAATGTGTTTCGCAGGACATTTGTCGTATGATCTGATGGGCAGCCCAGACCATTTAGTATCCAGTCTATAACCCACTTTGTCAAGGTATCCTCATGTCCCAGCCTCCATAAGAAAGGGAAGAGAGGAAGGAGAAGAAAAGCATGTAAATGTCAAAGTGTAAGTACAGCACAAATACCAGTGGTTAAAATATTCAGACAGTGCTTCGATTCCTATCTATCCTTCTGAGCTTGTGGCATCTAGTGGGTCATTCAGAAAAAGAAGGCATAAGTCCTGCTGGGAGAGATGAAGGCTAGGATGAAGGTGAGGATGTGGATTTATATTCCATCTTTCATTCGGGCCTCCCGAGAAGTCTGAGTCTTCAATGGTCTGAGTCTAGGAGCAGTTTCCGTCCAATTCAGCATTGGGGAAGGCAAGCTTTTTTGTTTACTCTATATGAACCTTAGGCAAAGCACAAAGGAAGTGCTTGCAGGGGCAGTCCCACCCTCTGCTCATTCTTGTACCCTGCTGGACCTGCATTAGGGCTCATGGTGGTGCAATGAACTAAGTAAATCTAGTTAAGAATTAGTTGTGTTTTGTCAGGTCAGTGTCCAGCTATCTCAGTACCCTCAGGAACACTTCTGCAGGAAGGAAGCAAGGAGGCATATGCGAGAAGGACTGTAGCATTGTGAATGTGGCACTGAGGGACAAGGCTTAGTGATGGGATTACGTAGGTCAGGTTGATATTGGACTTGAATCTGGGAGGTCTTTCCCAATCTAGATTCTGTGGTTCTACAAGATCTTGGGTTATGTTGAAGAGCATCACAGTGTACTTGTAGTGTTCACAGTAAAATTCAATTAGTCTTGGAACAGTTTCAAAGTTGGAGCAGAATCACTGAATCTGGGCCACTTCTCCCTGCCTTTCCTGTTCACACAAGTACTACATCCTGCCCAGAAAACATATGCTGTGCTCCAGCTGGCATGTTTTCCTGGAAGAGAAAAAGAGAAATTAGAGTGTCCTCAAAGCTGGTATTCTGCAGAAGACTGCTCTTTAGATTCTGAGGAGTATAAAGGAGTTAGTACTTTTCTCAGGGTTTGAGAGCTTAAATAAAGCAGCAGTAGGTGATTTTCTGGTATCATAGTAGTCATTATTCTCACTCCCCTAAAAATCAAAAGTTGGGGCAGATATTGGCATCTGCTCAGTCTGAAGAAGCTAAAAAGTTTGTATCCACTGAATTTAGGAGCTAACTCAGAAGGCTGGGAAAGTCCAGCAAGGGCACTGCTTATTTAGCAGTGTTCCCTTGTAGGAGGATCAAATGAATGATCACTACCTTTAACTTGGTAGGAACAATGTGAGCTTGTCTTCTTTGTGTATCCATGTTAACCACAAATTATATGCCACCACTTAATTATAGGGGTTTAGAGGGCATGCTCCAGGCACCAACATTATGCCAAGAGAAAATGTTTTAATGTACTTGTTTCAAAAATATTATTTCATTTCATAGCATATCTTATGGCTAGGAGTAACATAATGGAGCCTGTTATACCTCTTGTAGCAAGCAGTGAGTCTGTCTAATGAAAATTGTGGGAAACCAATATACATAAACACCGTATCTGCTGATACTTTACGCTCAGTGTGGTCTCACAGAACTACACATTGCCTATTGCTTATCTAAAAAATGGATTGCTTTTCCTTCACATGAAGAACAATTATTCCACTTTAAATAAAAAATAATGCTGAAAGAGCAAAAGAGAAACATAAGCAGCAACATAAATACCTATAACATGTTTTTTTTTTTTTTTAACTCTTTTGATCAGGCATACCAGCATAAGCTAAAGCTAGCCCTTATTGGTCAAAGCATTTTTGGACAAGAAGTTTATAACAAGCTCAGGAAAGAGGGCCATAAAGTTGTGGGAGTTTTCACAGTGCCTGACAAGAATGGACAAGCTGATCCTTTGGGTAAGTGCACTTAATCTAAATGCTGACATTACAGGCATACAGAACAAGCTTGCCTTGCAGTGAGATGTCTGTATGGGAGTGCCTTGCATATATTGCCTTTGATACGTTGGGTTCAGCACAAGAACTATGCTTAAATGAAAACACAAGTCCCAGAGCTGGTTTAACCTTGTTAATTAGTGAATATTTAAACATTGTTTCTAGCTATGCAGGGCCATACGCTATGACATTTTCTTTTTAAATAAATTAATCTGAGTACCTTATTTGAATGTCCACCTAGAAGTACCATCCTGAACTAGATCTGTATCTTAACAATAATCAAAATATGTAAAAGTAGGCTTGAGGAACAGTCCAATAGTCTTGATTAGCTCCTGACTTAACAGGATGTATTAGCAAATAGTTGCTGAGCCTGCACTCAAGCACAAATGTCTGTCACCTGTTCTATGGTGCTGTCTGGGACACTCAAGGCTTGGAGCCAAGACTGTTTATCCTTGGCTTTCTGCCCTGACAAGCTTGTATGCAACAGTATACCTGCAGAGCCTATTTCTCTTCCATTTGGACTAAGGAAAACTCACTGGAAAGAGTAGAAGAGGCTTTGCTTCTCCTTTCTACATTGCCAAGATTTTGCAAACTTTCTAAGCAGCTGCAATAGAAGTATTCAGAATTGAACTCATACAGCGGAAAATAGCATGGTGAAGAAGCTGCTTTGAAGTAATTACCTGAATTGTAACTTTCTCTTATTTTTCAGTGCCATAAAAATGGTGAGTTAATAGGATTAGCAAGTGCCAAAAAAGAACTTACCTTTATGGATTAACAGAAATTAAAACTCCATTCCATGAGCTGTCTCAAATGTCTCGTTTTTTTCTGATCAGGTCCTGACATGTTCTTAGAGAATGAGGGAAGAATCAAATGTAGATTTTTCTTGCTTGGTCTGAGGTGCTCCCAATGGTTCTCAAGTTTGTTGCATTCTATAACCTCATTGAAAGAATTAATCATACACTGGAAAAATTATAGAAGATATCTATTGGTTTAGAAAAAGGCAATGTGTCTGTCCAGCTCTGGAGGCATACCATAATAGTTGGTTGCATTATACAAACTATTTTTGTACATTTTTTATACTAGCAGATGGAACTCAACAAATCTTCGACTGATTTCCATCATGACCACTTTAATTGAGCTGTAGAATGTTCGTTGCTTTCCTAAGACTTCACTGTTTTTTTACTTTCTGATGATCCAAAGAACTTAAGTCGCAAGTGAAATTTTCTAATGTTTCTATATCCTCAGTCAGCTATGATTTTTATTTCTAAAAGCACTTCCAGTGCATGCTGTCTTCCAATGCACTGTATGGAATGATACTTCATTAAGTATTTACTTAAGACCTATGTTAATAGGCTAATGATGTTTCAGGTCAAACTCAAAATTCAATTTCAGAAATGAAAAAGAGGAAGGAAATCCAAAAAGTGTTTAGAAATAGAAGTTAAATTAAGTAAATTTTCTATATTCCCTTTTCTTCCTATTACAGATCCAGCTCAACAGCTGTTGAGTTTGACTCTACCATCTTTTCTGTGATGGTTTATTAAGCAGATGTACAGTGGAGTTGCTCAAACATCTGAAGATTCTGTCTGCAATAACGCAGTTGCTTTTTCTCACCCTTGAGTCAAATTCTTGGTGTAGCTGTGTGTCTCACAGACATATGGGACCATATCCAGAAAGCATCAGTAAACAGAATATTGAAGGAATGACTGAAGGCTGCTAGCATCTGTAATTATTTGAACCGCATGGTAAATTGCTGCTGACACAAGCACGTAATTGTAATCAGATACAAATGTGAAAGATAAAATTAAGCTCTGCTAAACCAGTTGCAGGCAAATGTAATCTCCAGACAAGAAACGAAGTGCCATTATTTAATATTCAGTGGCATCCATCATTCTTACTACCCAAGCCATGAGAGTGAAATTAAAGTTGAAAATGGCCCAAGCTATAGGAATGAGAATCAATGACATAATTAGTCAAATTTATCCAAGTGTAAAGTTGTACAGAGCAGTACAAAGGGGTGTCTGTAATACATTTCATGATCTGGGTTATTGTATAAAACTTATTTCAGTTCAAAATTTTAACATAAAATGTGAATTAAAGAAATATATATGTTTGTCCCTCAGCACTGGCAGCAGAGAAGGATGGCACTCCTGTTTTTAAATTTCCCAGATGGAGAGCTAAAGGCAAGCCTATCCAGGAAGTAATTGCAGCCTACAAATCAGTTGGAGCAGAGCTCAATGTCCTTCCATTCTGTACACAGTTCATCCCAATGGATGTCATTGACTGCCCAAAACATGGCTCAATTATTTACCATCCATCCATCCTACCACGCCACCGAGGAGCTTCAGCAATCAACTGGTAAGCTTTTGCCTGTTGATCATCAAGCCTACAGATTTGTCCTGTTAGGATGTTGGGCCAGATCCATTATTTATGTACACATTGACACAGTTCTGTTGCCTTGCAACTGCTCTGAGACAACTTCTCTGAAGCAGCTGAGTATTTGGATCATGCACTGCACTTCGTACCAGAGACTCAACATTATTTCCACCGCAAGTGCAGCTGTTACTCCTGGAAGATCAGTGATGTGGTCTGTGCATTTGTGTATTTTACTCACGTAGGTAAATCAGCAATATGTAGTTTCCATAGGCAGGATGGTACCCTTGCAGCTAGCCCCCCTCAAACAATAGGTAACTGTCACAACAGGGCTTCATGCAGAGTCTTTAAGATTTCACAGAAGGGAAAAAAGAGGTGAAAGAATCCATAAGAAGAAAAACCTCTATTATCCTGTGCAATGCACAAGACTAGATTCAAAATGTTACTGTGAAAGAAATAAACTACAGTAATGACCATAGTGGACTCTGATGTAGCATTCCTATGTCAAAAGAAATGTCCTTATTATTATGTTTAAATTCAAAGAGAAATTGTCTAAATATATTAAATAAATAAATAAATAAGAATCTTGCAGGCATCATGATGGTTATCTAAACATTTAATGCTGTAAACTCAAAGCAAAAGCATGTTTTGTTTTTTTGAATCATGACCCACAGTGAGAAAAAAAGCTAAGCTGAAGTACTTGAAAAGAGTAGTTGAACAGAGAGTAAGGGAGACCATTAAGAGATGCAAGGAAGTCCTTCAGAAAGAGGCATTTCTGCCCAAATAAGTGAAATAAGAAGGAGCACAAAGTCGGGGGAAATAGTTGTAAAAGGTACAAAGGGCCAGCTTTTAAGGCACAAAATTGAATAGCAACCATGTCCTCAAATGTGTTAAAGGTGGGAGGTGTGTAGAGTGACATAGGTGTTTGATATAAAAAGGTGCTAAGCAAAAAGAATGGCATAGCAGGAGACATATTGGTATTCCAGGTGAAGGAGCTTAAGGTGTTACTACAATACGTAAATGAGTAAATTAAGATTTAGAAAACAGGAGGTAAAATTTGAAGTTAAAAAAACATAAGGTAATGATACATAAGGGGAAAAACGCTGACTATGTGTAAGCAGTAAAATCTAAGTTGTTGTTCAGAAAAGAGACCATGGGAAGGATCTCAGAACATGAAGGAAGTAGAAATGCCTCAGAAAAATCTTGGTGTAGACCACCTTCCACGTGATGGCAGATAAGTCTAGGAGTCTTCAGTGTGGAAAACAGATCACTGGGAAAGAAATATGCCAGCAGTGTAAAAAGCTATGAAAGACATGGGAAGGTGAATAAGGAGTGATTCCTCAATCTTTCTTAATCGAAGTGAGGAGGCAGCCAACAAAGATCAGATGATAGTAGGATTTGATTAAATAAGGGAAGTACTTTTTCTCCATGCAGTCAGTTAAGGGAGCTTAGAGATGGTGCACAGAGGAAGGAGTTCTCAGGTGTTCTCATCCTGTTGTCTACTCAGCATCAGAAATGTTTTTCTGCATTCCTTTCTTCTCTGCCAGAGCAATGCTGAGAACACGCATTAGGGTGATCGTTCTCTATTTCTGGATAAAATAAAACAGATGAGATGCTGCTTCAGTGTCTGGAGGATCTGTTATCTGCAAGCTTTCACTTCTGTTTGAACTGCTAACTCCCCCAGCTGTCTGCAGAGTTTGCCCCTCTTTCTGCACAAATGCATGCTTTCAATAATGTAGTATTCAGTGTTCATATAGTGCATTTTCAAATATATAAGCCAGATTTCAGATGATCTTCTCACAACATGGACTGCCAAAGGAATACTTATGCGTGCCATATGTCTTACAAAAATGGTATTGATGTTTGCACACTGACACTTCTGGTGATTTTCCATCATTCTGAGGTACCTGCACCTCCGAGGGAGAAGTGGAAAATCTATGTGGCTGGAGTTCCCTTGAAATTCAGAAACAGATCCTGAGCTGATGTAAATCAGTATAGGTCTGCTGTGTAACAGCATACATATACATATAACATGTATGTTCAAGCAGACCAGCTGAGAATCTGGCTGGATATAAATTCCCCCAATGTCTTTTCATTAAACAGTTATGTATTAGTATTTTGCTAAGTGTCCATCATTTTCCACTGTCATTTTAGCTCTTTTTCAGCTGTGGGACAACTGGGCTTCCCTTGCTGACCTACAGATAAGATGTGAAGCTTAGTTAATTACAAAAAACAATTAGGAATTATTTAGACTGTTTAGATGCTTCCATCTTTCAATCACACACAGCTACATTTAAGCCACTGATGATACATTTTAAATTGCACAATGACTGTGGTGGGCACTTGACTATGAAATGAGCAAGGAAACTGGTGATAAAGACAGTTGGGATCTTCTATCTGCATAAAGCAAATGAAAGTGTAACACATAGATGGATATCCCTGTCTGCTTTCACATTTTCTCTATTTACTGCAAGGCTTCTTTTACCTCCAGGACTTTAATTCAAGGAGATAAGAAAGCAGGATTTACAATTTTTTGGGCTGATGATGGTTTGGACACTGGACCAATACTTCTGCAGCGAGAATGCGATGTTGGCCAAAATGATACTGTGGATGATCTGTATAACCGGTTTCTCTTCCCAGAAGGAGTAAAGGCTATGGTATGTTTACCTGTACTAAACAGCAACATTTGTTAAGAAAATAATAGCATCTGCTGGAGTTTGAAAAGAAAAAAAAAAAAAAAAAAAAAAAAAAGGAAATATTGACAAGATGCATACATTTGGGAAGAGAGATTGTGGTGTTCAGATGAATTTTAAACTTCAGAGGAACTCTGTTGCTTTACAACAGCTGAGGAGGTGGCCTCAGAATATTTGCTGCTGACAGTGGGCAGAGCATATCCTGTTTCTGCAGAAGGCAAGAGGTCAGGTGGTTTGCCTTGAGTGTTCTCAAGAGAGAAATAACTTTTTTTTTTGCAGAAAGAAAAGGGAAAGAGATGAATGCAAACATACAGACCCACATTCTGTCCTTACCTTAACTCTGGTCCTGTTTAATTCAGGCAGCTGCTGGATGTGTGGCGATTAGGTACTCCCATCATATTCTAAGGCTATTTCTTTTGTTAAAGAAGTTTGTCAAGAATCTATGTACATTAACCAGAGCCACATTGGTCCTCTAGATTTTGGAATACCTGGGTTTTGAAAATAAACCATTTCCTCTTGTGGAAGAAAATTTTCTTCTGTCAGCCACAAGCATGACTGAGGACAAAAGGAGAACCAAGCTAATGTTAAATCTGTTCCATTTTACTTAGGTGGAAGCTGTGCATCTAATTGCTGATGGTAAGGCGCCTCGTATACCTCAGCCGAAAGAAGGGGCAACATATGAAGGGATCCAGAAAAAGGAAAATGCAGAGGTAGTGTTAAATCACGCTGTGATACATGCCAATCACTAGAAGCAGTTGTTGCTAATTCAGATTGCAGTAGCAGTGACTTGAACCGATTGTAGGTTTTAACTCAATTGTTTCCTCTCCTCATATTTCTGGCACAAATCCATGAAGGCTCAGGTTAAGTTCAGATTGCCAGCCAGAAGTTACATATATTTAGAAACCTGATGATCTACTTGGGATCATCTGCGCATAGCTAGATGGCAGTTGTAACTTCTGTGGGTACTTAGGTTACCATACTTTGAAATACAACACTGAATGGAGATAACTGTCCTAGCTTGTTTACCAAGAGTCTGTGCTGTTTTCTTTACCAGAAATAGGTTGGATGTTAGGAAATAAAAACATGCACTATTTACATTTGTACTGTGCTTATTATATTTGTTAATCATAATATTATTTTTGAATGAATGAATACCTAATAGCAAGAGTTATCAGTATATTAGTGTGAGAAGGACAATCTGTGGACAGATAAAGGCTGCACAGAGCAGAGAAGTGTTAAGATCACCCCATATGATAAGAAGAGCATCCCGTTTGATAGGTCTTTGATAATTAGCCATGTAGGGATCTCCGATCTTCCTATATTAGATCAGGCCTTTTCTGTGTTCTTAACAGCTGAAAGAAAGCGAGGGAACAATTTGTAACGTGGTAAGCATTAATGACTTGATTTGTAACTAAAGAGAGAAGAATTAGCTGGTATGTCTTGATTTCCTAGATCTCCTGGGATCAACCTGCAGCAGCTTTGCACAACTGGATCCGAGGGCATGATAAAGTACCTGGAGCATGGGCAACAATAGATGACCAGGTATGCTCTGTAAATTCCACACCCCATTTGTGGCTGTTTTCTCTTACAAAAGCTAGAAGTGTCTGCATGCAGGTGAATACAGACGTGAATTACACTGGAGGAGCTCTCATTTGGTGACTGTATATAGATAACTTTTTAAAATCATAATTTCATTGAAAGATAAGAACAATATCTAAAAAGAAAAATCATGATATGAAGCAGTAAATAAGAAGGGTAGGACCACAGTCATTTTTTGGCAGCAGATATGCATTACAGTGTAATGAAATGCATACTGAAAGGGCACCACCACCATGTAACAGCAACATGAAACACTGTGAGTAACAGAAATGGGAAAGGAGGGTTTTCTGAAAGAAATTTGGGCCTGGGAGTACAAAAATCACTTGCAGAAATAAATATGTCTAATTTTATCCCCAAACAGCTCTTTCCTTTTGATGTTTTAAGAGCATTACGCATTTGATCCACGTTTTACTTGCATAAAGTATTCTAAAAATCACATTTCCTGGCTCTGACATCCTATTTTTTTTTTTACTTAAAAATGAGCCAGCTGTGGGTATGTTGCTCCAAAAGCCTGGTTCTGCGTTAGTGTCCGGGGACTGGTGATGCTTTGAGAGCCCAGAAAGAGCAGAAGAGCGCAAATGAGAGGCAGTGTTCAGCAGTGCCAGCCTAGAGGCAGATCAGGACTCCACCACTTACAGTCAGGCTTCTGCTGTTCTCTTGCTTTGTACACGTACTGTCAAATGTTGCTTCCCTTCTTGCACTGGTTTAGTCATGCACAATGTTGAAGCGAAGGAGCTTTGCAGGTTTAGGCAGCTTGCAAAGTTTTATCTGTCCTGGGTTGTAAAGATGTAGAAATTACATTGTAACATGGTTTGCATATATAGTTACTTATATTTTATTACTTTGTATTCTATTAAAGTTTCCAAGCAATGCCAATTGTTAGGTTTTTAAAGCATGTTTAGAATCTATGTACTTTTAATTCTGTTTACTTTTAGGTGGTTACTTTTTATGGCTCATCACTACTTGATGCTTCAGTGCCTGCTGGACAAGAGCTGGCAATAAGAGGTGCTTCAAGACCTGGACTGGTAACCAAGAATGGTCTAGTCATTTTTGGTAATGACGGCAAGATGGTAAGTGCTCCATCTGACAAACATGAGTATGAGTGGAATAAATTAGCAGGAAGTGCAGGTAGTGTGGAATTGTCAGGCCGTATAAATCCAGCTGCAAATGGGAGCTGATTTGTTTGATATTTACCAGTCCACTGCCATCCTATAGGGAAGATATCCATGTTTTGCTTCACACTCAATACGTATTCATTTTCAATAAGTATCAAAATGTATTCATATAGAGGATAATCTGAAAGACAAGTAGGAATGTCCTGTTTGATATACATAATGTTATATATTATATATATCATATCAGCTTTCCGGCAAGCCACACATTTTACTATTTGTGACCATACTGATGCATAAAAGCTCACATCCCCTCAATTTTCAGGTACTAGTGAGAAATCTGCAGTTTCAGGATGGAAAAATGATCCCTGCTTCTAAATACTTCTCTGCTGATGAAACAACTACCCTGGAACTTACAGAAGAGGAAAAAAAGATGGCAGAAGATATTAAGGTAATTCAATTAACTGCTTTAGTTGGACATTCCTACAGGTGAAAACATTACTTCATTCTCATGAATATATTTTATTTAACCATGCAGATTGTTTTTGAAGAAATACTATATGAATCTTTAGTTAGTATAATTAATTTGAATGGATTTAAGAATTCACTAGAGAATGCTAAAGCTTACACATATTCCTATCAAATTTTATTTCATGTACAAGTGATATAAAAACAGTGATCACAGAATCAGTTATGGTAAATGTTTATGAATGATGAAGGTGAGAGCGAGGGTAGACTGAGGAGAAACTAAAAGGTCTTTATCTCACAACAGTGAGGTTATCTCACAACAGTGAGTCTGCTGAAAACAGCCTTGAACTGTGCTGTCATTCACTTGGATGCTGTCAGAGTGGTTCTTGTGGACAAGATCCAGGGAGTCTTGAAACAGCAGTCTGAAGGAGAAAAGCAGTGATTTTCTGCCTGTGCCTTTGTTGCCTTAGCTATTAGTAAGCTGCTAGTGGGTTGCTCCAATAGTTTTGTTCTGCCCTAATGTCCAGGGTCTGGTGCTACTTTGAGAGCCTAGAAAGAGCACAGGGATCTAGCTGGTAGAGGGCTGCAGCAATGGGGAAGCTGGAGCAAAAGGTTGCCAAGGCGAGAGAGGCACCTTGCTGCTCTCTTCTGTAATCTGCCCCTTGGTAATGAGTGTCATGTACTTAACTGAAAGCCATATTGGTCAGTAATTTAGATTTTATGCCAGAGCAATCAAACCATAGGTGTCTTCCCTTCTGCTAACTCTGCTACAGTCAGTAACTTTTGGCACAAGCCAGGCTGCTCAATGCACTGATGTTTTAAGCTGCTGCTCCAAGATTACCTTGAACTTGCTTGCCAGCAACTGAAGTGCTGCCTGGAGCTATTGACTGAGATAATAGCTAAAAGAAATATAAACTCTTCAGTTCAAGATATGAACTGCTAACTCTGAATCCTAATTATACTTAATTGATATATCACTCTGCCAGTTATTTCAGCTTGAGTGTTAGCAGAGACGTTCATTGAACGCATGCAGGTTAAACTACTTCTCAACTTTGCCCAGGTGACAGAAATTCCATCCATCCTGTCACAACGTTCTCCAGGCTGCTCCCACCTCTGCTGACAGCATATTCCATAATGCAGTGAGAAGTTATTGTTGATATTGTTAATATTGTTCGTAAAGACCTTAAAAATGGGCCTGTAAAATTTTAGCATTGTACCATTTAGGTTCCTTGCCTCATCAGGTGAAATTGTCATGGATGAAATAATCCTTTTTTGATATAGTTATAGTGGAGATTTTATTGGCTAATGTGAGGTCTGCGTTTCCAGATCCTCTTAAGATAGTTTTCTGCTTTAGGGTCCTTTGAAATAATGCATTTATAGGCTTGGATATCATACAAAATATTGTTTGATAAATACTTCTTTCAATTAGAGGATTGTTCATTATTGCTTCCGCAATTTTTATATATTATTAGGCTATTTGGAAAGGAATTTTGAGCAGTGTTCCTGTAATAGAAGATTCCACCGACTTCTTCAAATCTGGAGCATCCTCTATGCATGTTGTCAGGTAAAAAATTATTCAAAAGAAGGAAATTATGAAGCAAAAGTTAATGGAAACAATATTGTCACAGTGCCTTTAAGTCAGGGTAGATTGTATTTAAAAAACTAACTAAATAAAAATTTTCCAGTGTATTTTCCAGTAATCTTTAACTGTTGATTTTTCTACCTTTGAAAATGTGATGGGATTCTGTTCCCAAAATTAGGAGTTGCTGATCTTTCTATTCAAGTGAAGTTCCCCTTAACATCAGGAACAGCAGCCTCACAGGGAAGCATGGTGGTGCCCAAACCTGTCTGCATGCAGTGACAGGTATCTCAAGGGGGCTGATTCAGAAGCTGAGCAAAGGACTCCCTGGAGGGAGAGAGGAACCATTCACAGAAGTAGTTCAACCCATGCATACAACGGCACAGAGTTTAATGGGTCACCTCAATTAAATCCTTTTTGCAAGTCAGATATCCTAGGCCATAATATAAGATTAGCATATCATTGTTTTTTGTTTTCTTAATTAATGTATTATTGTCCTCCTTAAATACCAGTCTCATAGAGCTCTAAACTGCCTCTGTGTATGGGCTAGGGTCACCTTAAATGCAGTTTTGTCAATCAATATTTGCTATTTATTATATATTTACAAATGTTTATCAGAAAGTATTCTGAGAAACAGATACGCGTATATTCAAATGCACGAACTGGTGCCCAGTTTTGACCTCTTTCCACCTTCTAATGATTTGTTTATCTGAATAATTCTTCCCTTTGTAATGTAACTTATTCTTTCTTTAAAATCCTCAGAATGCTAGAAGAGATCAAGCAGAAATACAGCGGGCTTCAGCTTCAGAATGAAGATGTGTATATGGCCACTAAGTTTGCAGACTTTATTCAAATGGCTGTCAGAAAACTCAGAGGAGAGGACGGAGAAGAAGAGTTGGTCATTGATTATGTAAGACCTTTTATTTTCCCTTCTTTGGTTATTTATTTGGTGTTTTTTTTTTTGAGGGGGGGGGGCGTGAAAATAGACACTGGATTGCTTGATGCAATGGGAAACACAACTATTTGGTCATACAAACTCTCCTTTGTAACTTTTATTTTTCAACTTTTACATATTGGCATTTTGGATTGGAAGTACATTTGTAATGTCATTTACAGTGTTCTAGTGTTCTAGAAACTGCGAGATGAAGAATAGAGTAGCTTGCACATAGGCAGATCTTCCTACTGGCCCTGCGCTATCCTACCAGAACGCCTCAGTCAGAGTGGTTCCAGGCCTTCTGTCCTGAGGCAAAATGTGCCAGATTCACTCCTAAGAAAAGAGAAGATTGTGTGTTTTGTGAACTGAATAAGAAAGTCAGAATTTCTTGAATTTAGAAGCTACACATCTGTTTCAATTCCACTGGGACTGGCCTTAACCAGGGTTTAGTATTTGTTTAACCATAGAGATTCAACGATGGAAAATACACAAATCAGCTTAACTGTCTTGGAGTGTGGGCAGTGGTGTTAATGGAGAATGTTCCTTCCATTTAATTTTGCCTTTCTGGTCATTCCTAACAGCCATATACACATCCTAAAATTCGGCTCAATGTTGACTATCCATATATACATATGTATACATATTAAAACCCTGATAAGCTGCATTAAAACCTTACCTGTTAAAAAGGTAAATTAACTTTTTATTTATTTTGCTCTTAGGTTTCAAAAAATGTGAACAATATGACTGTGAATATGCCATACCAGTGCTTCATTAACGGTCAATTTGTCAATGCTGATGATGGAAAAACATACGATACCATAAATCCAACAGATGGATCAGTAAGTACTTTTTAAATACAGTCACAGAATCACAGAATTGTAAGGGTTGGAAGGGACCTCTGGAGATCATCCAGTCCAACTTTCAGTTTCAGTGTATTTCAATTACTTTGCCTACAAAACAATCTAAAGCACCAAATATCACCATGTTCAAACCCATACATTAAACAACCTCCCAAAATCATTTTAAATTTAAATTTAGTTCTCAGTGTATATATTCTACATTTTTTGCATTTCAGTCAAGTTGGGCTTTAAAAATAACCCAATCCCACTTCAGCTAGTATGTTAATCTCCATGCAGCTGTATGTTTTACCTTGTTCTCATTCCTGTTTATCTTTGCAACAAAAAAATGCTAATGTTTAGTTGCTAAAGTGGTATTCCTTTTACAATATTGTATGTTTTTCCTGTCAGTTGTTAACTTCAGCTTTTACTTTACTATAAATCTGTCTTAGGGTGAATGTGACTTTAAAATATCCCATTAAATTCCCAGTTAGAAAAACGACTTTTGAACAGGAAAATGCAGTTCCACTTTTTCCTCTCAAAAGCACTAAATCTTGGTTGAGCAACTCAGTATTAGTAATAGAAGAAGTCATTCTGATGCCCATCTATTATTTCTGGAGAAACTGAATTCTGCTAAAATCAGTAGCACAAATTTCCCTGTCATCAGAAGCCAGAATGTTGCACTTCTCTGTACCTCATTATGGAATGGAATAAAAGTCATAGCAATTCTGTTTTAGGATTTACATTGTGTACTTGTACAGAACACAATCATCATAAAATACTAGATATATGTTGTGGTAACAGAAACTCAGCTTCTAAGAAATGAAATGTTCAGAACTTGTTTTACCACGTTTGGATATTAGATCATAATATTAAAACCTTCAACATCTGTAATACCATACTGATCTTACATAAAGAAAGAAAAAGTGACTTCCAGTGGGATGATGTGCCTTGCTGTGAAGAAGGATGTAGGAATCAGAGTTCCTACATTGTCTTCCATGGTCTGCCTCCATCAGCTGTGTCTCAGCTTCTTGCAGTATGTTTCACCCATGACAGCTGATTGGATCGATGATATTATTTATTATATTATATCAATTCTTTGCTTATATCCAGTTAAGAGTAACACTCTGCATCCAGCCGTTCTGTCTGAGCTAAGGCATTTCTACCTGGTGACAGGTAATTGCCAGTGTATCTTCTGCTTCCTTGGCTGACGTTGACAGAGCAGTGGCAGCAGCAAAAGAGGCATTTGAAAATGGTGAATGGGGAAGAATGAATGCAAGGGAAAGAGGGCGACTCATGTACAAGTATGTAAAGGGTAGCTTGCGTGGGTTTTGTTTTGTTTTTAAATCATATTGTTTAGCTCCTCTGAAGAATTGTTGCATATTTTCTGAATATGTTGAATATTTGTACTCCCACTGTCAGAGTCCACCTTAATTCAAACAAGGGCCCTTTTTCCTGTGGCCTCTGTTCAAACTAGACCTTCTGAGTGCCAAACTGGAGAGGTTTGTACTGTTAAACCCCTAGCTCTTCTACTTTGTCTTAAGGATAGAAGTATAGCATATATACGCATAGAAGATGTTAGGCATGCACCAAGTAGAACTTTGTCCTTTGTGCTTGACATGCCGTATTTATTCTTCTGCACACTAATGCTGATGCCCTAGCCATTAACTGCTGGATGCAGTTAAAACAGGTATTGAAGAACATTTTTCCACATCTCTGTAAATTGTTTAAATGAGCAGAATTGACATAGTGGAAAAAATAGTTTCCAAACCCAGTTTTAAATACTCTTTATGGAATCTAAAATGCGCCTAATTAACCTCTTAAAATCACATGTGAGCGTTGATTATACATTTGAGTAACAAAACACAGACAGAAGCTTAAAAAAAACCTTGATGCATGTTTCATTTCTGTATAAGAGACTTAAGATCTTGTTGTAAAAATCCGTTCATGCAAACATGCCTTTCTGCTGAGCAGGGGACAGCGAAGAGACACTCCTGTAGCTACTATTATCAATTTTTATCACAAGCACTTTGACAGTCTTATACTTCACTGTTGTGCTTCACAGAGCTAACAGATGGAGAACTTGAGGCCTAAAAAGAGACTAGCCCAGATTTTCAAATGTGCTAAGGCATATAAAATTAATTTTGCATTACGTTAGGATCTGTATCTTTGAACATCAGCGTGCCTTTGAAGCATCTAACACTGTGCCAATTGCCCATGCTATTTTAGATGCAGGTCTTTGCCATAGAAAATACAATTTTACACTCTCAGTGGTTAGAGGTCACTTGTCTTTGACGTGCATTTGTAATGGTTTGTTTACAGGCTTGCAGACCTAATGGAAGAACATCAAGAAGAGTTAGCAACTATAGAGTCTATCGATTCAGGAGCCGTCTACACTTTAGCTTTGAAGACCCACATTGGAATGTCTGTACAGACCTTCAGATACTTTGCTGGATGGTGTGACAAGATTCAGGCGAGTGAATGTGCAAAGAAAGCAATTGTTGGTGATGCTTCTTTACACATTTTTTTTTTCTTTTTGCTGATACAGTGTCAAAAAGTAGTGTTAACAAAATCAATCAAGAAATCAAAAGTAAAATTAGAATTTTACCTAAAGTGAGTCTTCCAGACAATACAAAAAGCACAGTCTACTTCCAATTTGAGAGTATGGATCTGACTCCGAATATCTAAGAAATGAGTTGAGATGTCATTGGGTAGTGCACTTAATCAGTTCTTGAATATTCATGGAGCAGAATTGCTGTTACAGTCATGCTGCTAAGTGCAAAGACTCATGCTGTATATTATGTCCTGATCAAGGCTGGTATGCTTGTTTGGTAGCACAGCAGGTGGCACAAGTTCGACATTTCCTGAATCACAGAATCACAGAATGGTAGGGGTTGGAAGGGACCTCTAGAGATCATCGAGTCCAACCCCCCTGCCAAAGCAGGTTCCCTATACCAGGTCGCACAGGTAGGCGTCCAGGCAGGTCTTGAATATCTCCAGAGAAGG